>PVJX010032046.1:0-20241 GCA_004027295.1 Dolichotis patagonum | reverse complement strand
GTGTCTTGGGACTCTGGCCTCACCTTGGCCTGACGGCCTTACTGCTATCTCTTGGCTTCCACTCTGCCCTCCTCTAATCTCCCTTTTTTTTTTTTTTTTTTACTGTTTTCTGCTCTCTTTTTAGGTCCTTTTCTTTCCTTTCTTTATACCACATTTTTGGATACCTGATTCGCAATTTCAGTTAAAAAGTGAAAAAAAAATCCAAATATAAATATTAAAGTTAATAATCTCACAAATCCTTCCTACCTCCAATGTTAGCCTGGCATATAGCCTTTGATTTCATGCACATTTAAAAAATATATTTGTGTTTTTGACATAAAATGGGGGCATAGTACTACAGAGCTCCCTTTTCTGACTTAAAAATTATAGATAGTGGAAATGTGGTATCTATACATGATAGACTATTACATGGCTATATAGAAGGATAAATTCAAGACATTTGTCAGAAAATGGATACACTTTGAAAACATAATATTTAGTGAAATAAATCAGGCACACAAATATCATATGGGTAATCTCCATTTGAGTAATCCAAAGTACAAATAAAGAGCAAAAGAAATAATTGATAAAAGAAAGCAGAGAGATCTTTTGCAAATGGGAAGAGGACCAACAGACTAAGGGTGAAGAAGAGGGGAGTGGATGGGGACTGGAAGATTTAAGAAGTGTTAATACGTGTACCAGCGACCCACAATGAGTGTAGTCAGTACATGTTACAAACGTGAACTAAAAAATAAGAATGGTAGAAATAAAAATGGGGAAAGGGTTGTCTACAGACAGAGGGAGGGAGGGAGATGAGGAGGGGAAAGGAAGTAAACAGAACCCAGATGCAGTACATACAGGTGTCCACTTCCTACGGTGAATGTGGACATCACTGACCACAAACACGTACCAGTAAAATAAAAATGTGTAGCATAGAAATCCATCCAAGTCAACAGAGAGCAAGGTCACTTAAAAAATCACAGATTTTATATGTGACAATCTGGACCACTATTTGGAAGAAAACAAGAGTCAATATGATAGAGAGTGAATATCTCCAATTGTCTAGCTTTGAAATTTATGTCTTACATTGCTTTCTTGTGATCCGCTTTGCTCTGTTTTGTTGTGTTTAATTTTACCCTATTGATATAATTGCATGTATATTTCAGTGGGTAAGATGGATGACCATATTGTTGTTTTTGTCAGATCATGGAGCAGAACTGTTAACAGTCTCACTGTTCGAATGTCTACTTTACATGTTTTAACTTTGTAATTTGAACAACTATTTCCCAGAAGTCAGTATGTAATTAGTCAAGTAATAATTTCTTAGGTTTTATTGTTGTTGTACTTTTCCTTTTTTCCTTGGAATACTGTATGGTCGCTACCCTTTATTCTGTTTTATTTTGTTTTGTTTTTTCCTCTTTAAATAAAATTATAAAAAAAAAAAGGAAAGACCCTGGCAAAAAGGGGAGACACCCTGAAAAGTGCTCCCCGCGGTCCACAGGCAGGCAGGTAGCAAAGGACAGGGTCAGATCTGCAGAACCTTGTTTGTTTATTTATTTACTTTTTAAATGCAGTTGTTACTAAAATTAGAAAAACAATGTCCTCTTTTAACAGTGTATACTCATAAAAGAATGTTTCTCCCCAGAGCAATTCTTTTCTAAGGTAGGGTTCTAACCGAACAGTAAAAAGCCAGTCAAGTTTAGCAGTGGGGGGGGTTGTATACCAACTTTAGTGACACTAATGTTAATAAGTTCTGATAACCCACTGCCATCGGACCAGCCGGAATAGGGGCTCTCACTTTCATTATATAAAGCACTAACATAGCCATTTCAAACAACACAGGGTGAGTTTTTCATATGCTTATTTTAAAGACAGTTTAAGGGTCTATACAGAGTATAATAAAATATTACAAAAGTAAAAAAAAAAATCACAGATTTTAGAATGCACGTGCCGTACAACACATCCACTTAAGAATGTAATTCAGACCTCTTTAGTATATTCACATAGTTGGACAATTCTTACTGTAATCACATTTAAAACATTTTCATCTCCTCAGAAAGACATCCCTTACCATTCTCCTTCCTCCTCTGAATCTGTCGTGGTAGATTTCTCCATTCTGGATATTTTGTATAATTGGATTCTTTAATGTATTCACCCACATTAAAGCATGTGTCAGTACTTACTTTCTTTCTCTTTTTTGTCAACAGCCCACTGAATGGATTATGTGAGGTTTTGCTGATTAACTCACCTGTCGATGGGCGTTTAAATTGAGCACATCTTTTGGCTACTAGGAAGACTGCTGCTGCGGATATCAGCATCTATAGTTCTGTGTGGGTATCTTGGCTATCAACATAGCGGAGGAATTGCTCGATCTATATTTAACATTTTGAGTTACTAGTAGACACCATCAAAATGGCCGTACCATTCTACATTGTGTCTAGTGGGATGCCAATCTCTCCACATCCTTGCCAAAACTTGTTATTTTTTATTTAAAAAATTTAATTATAGCCATGGAGTGGCATCTTGCTGCAGTTTCAATTTGCATTTCCTTGTGGGCCAAGATCTTGAATATCTTTTCATGTGTTTATTGGCCATCTGCATTCTTTTTCTTGTTTGTTTGCTTTTGTTTTTGTTTTTGAGACAGTCTCACTATAGGTCAGGCTAGCTTTGAACCAGCTACATAGCTGGCCTCAAACTTGAGGAGATCCTCCTGCTTCAGCCTTCCAAGTGTTAAGATTACAGGCATGCACCACCATACTCAGGTTTCATACCTTCTTTGAAGAAATGCCTACTCAGATGCTTTGTTCATTTTTATATTTTAAATTTTACTCATTCATTAATTCATTCCAGGGACTGAACCAAGGGCTTTAGGACTGAGCTACAGCCCCAGCCCATTTTTCCTGAGATAGGTTCTCATTAAGTCAGTAAGTGTTGTCCAGGCTGGACTTGAACTTTCAATCCTCGTGCCTCAGCCTCCTGGAGTGTGGGAATTAGAGGTCTGCACCACCTCAGCCAGCTTGCTCATTTTTAAATGGGGTTGACTTTTAAACATTCAGTCATCAGAGTTCTTTATATATGTTAGACACCAGATATATGACTTACAAAAATTTTATCCCATTCTGTTGGCTATCTATTTTTACTTTCATTATAGTATACAAGAAGCATAACCATTTTAAATTTTGATGAATTCCAGATTGCCTGTGCTTTTCTTTTGTTGCTTGAAGTTTTGGTGCCATATGTATGACTTTGCTTAACGCGCGGTCACCAAATTTACTCCCATATTATTTTCTTCTAGGAATTTTTAGCTTCAGCCCTTACATCTAAGCCCTTGATTCATTTTGAGTGTCTTTTGCATGCGACACGAAGGAGGAGCCGACTTCACACGTTTACATGTCCAGTTGGCCCAGCACAAATTTAAAAAACAAAGTCAAAAACAATTCTTTCCCCATTGAGCCATCTTGGCTCCTTTGTTAAAAATCAATTGGCTACAAATGAGAGTTTATTCTGCACTCTCAGTTCTCTTCCATTGATCTGTGTGTCTCCTTTGTGCCAGCCCCGTGCTGTCCTGGTTACTGTGGAAGAGCTGAAAGCAAGATGTGGTTTGAATGGTGCCCCGCAGAGCACGGGCCAGAAACAGAATCCCCGAGGCCACGGCGTTGGGAGGGGGATCCTGGGGGGAGGGGGCAGGCCAGAAGGACTCTGACCCCAAGAAGAATGAATGCTGTTGTTGCAAGAGTGGGTTCCAGACCATAAAACCCACAACTTGGGCCTCTCTCGCAGGCTCTCAGCTTCTCTCTCACTCTCTGTCCTTCCGTTACAGGATGGGACAGCAAGGGAGACCTCACCGGATGCCCCTCGACCTTGGACTTCCCAGCCCGTGTAACTATGGGCCAATGCATTTCTGCTTATTAGAAATTATCTAATAATTTCCACTGTAATGACTCAGAACAGACTCAGCCTCCCACTTTGTTCCCTTTCAAGGTTGCATTGCTTATTCCGAGTCCCTCTCAGGTGCACAAGAGTTATCAGGTGGACCTCTGAATTTCTGCACAGAAACTTGCTGCTGTTTTGATAGAGACTGTAATGAATCTGTGGACCAAGTGGTAGAATTTTGTCATGTTAATATTTGGCTTTCCAAATCATGATAAAGGGATGCTTTTCCATTTGTCTGAGTCTTTAATTTCTTTCAACAATATTTTATAAGTTTCAGAATGTATGTTTCATATTTATTTTTCTTCTTTCCCCTCTCTCTCCTCCTCCCCCTCCCCCCCTTCTTGGGGTTCTGAGGATTGAACTAGGGCCTTCACTCTGACACACTGAGCTCTTCCTCACCCCTTATGTGTTTTTTTTTTTTTTTTGAAACAGTATCTTGCTATGTAGTTCAAGCTGGGTTTGAACTCACTATATAGCCTAGGTTGACTTCAAACTTGTGGTGATTCTCCTGCCTCAGCCTGCTGAGTGCTGAGATTGCAGGTACCACCACAGCTGGCCTCTTCGTAATTTTTTTTTTTTTTTTGAGACAGGGTCTTGCTATGCAGTTCAGGTTGGTCTTGAGCTCACTTTATAACACAGGGTGGTCTCAAATTCAACATATAATCCTCCTGCCTCAATAATCCTCTCAAATGCTGGGATTATAAATATGCACCATCATGCCTGGCTTCCTAATTAGATACAAGTTATAGCTAAATTGCCCAGGCTAAGCTTGGATCTTCCTGCATCAGCCTCCCAGAGTGCTGGGATTACTGGTCTATGCCCCCATGCTCAACTTCGTATTTCTTTTTATTAAATTCATTGCTAAATATTTCACTTTCATTCTATTGTAAATGAATTCTGTCCTTAGTTTTGTTTTTATTTATTGCTGGTGTATAGAGACATAGTTGATTTTTGTGCATTGATTATATAATTGACATTTATTGAACTCATTTATAGCTTTAGTGTGAATGTGTGTATGTATTTCTTAGGATTTTTTTTTTATATTGAAGGTCACATGATTTGCAAATAGTTTCTCATCTTCCTTTCCAATTTTGATGCTTTGCTGGTTTTTTTTCTTGCCTAGTTGTCTGGCTAGAGCCTACAGGACAGCCCTGGGTAGTAATGAGAAGGGAACACCCTCAGCACTCCTCATTTGAGGGGAGAGGACTCAGTCCTTTACCACTGACCATGGTGCCAGCTGCGGGTGTTAGCAGCTGGTCTTTTCCAAGTTCAAGAAGTTCCCTGTTCTTCTACCTTGTGGGTGATCTGGTTGTGAAGGAGTGTTGGGTTCCGTCAAATATTTCTCTGTCCTTATTGCTCACATTTTTGGCCTTATTCTGTTAATATGATATATTATATTCATTAAGTTTTTGATGTTAAATCAACCTTGCAATTCTAGAATAAATCCCAGCTGGTCATGGTGTATAATCCTTTTAATATTGGTACATGGTTCGATTTGGTTTGCTAATATGATATGGTCAGAGGAGATAGTGTTTTCTTTTTAATCTTTCTCTGGTTTTCTTATCTGGCCTCAAAAAAAACCTGAGCTGAACCAAGTCATTTTTAATATCTTAGTTATATTGCATAATGTGGCCATATTGCATTTCTTTAATAATAGCCCCACTGATAAAACCCTTTCGGATTTGCTACTATCACAAAGTAATATATGAACTCATGCTCTGTTGCTAAAAGAAATTTCTAAATGTGAGGTTTTTTATTCAAAGAGTATTTCTAATGTTTGTAGCTATTTTCAGGTATCATTTCAAGAAGTTCATAACCTTTTGCACTATTACCAGCAAAATATTTCTCTACACTCTCCCAAGACAGATTATTATTATTATTTGAAAAAACTTTTAAACTGCCAATTTGATGCTTTCTTTCTGTTCTCTGATTATTATTTTCTGTTGGATAATTTAAAGCAGATTTTTATATACTAGGGATACTAATTCATATTCTGCTATATATCTAGCAAATTTTTTATGACTTTGGTTGGTTTTGGTGTTTTTGCCGTAATTTTGGGGGACTTGGAAATGGAACCCAGGTGCACTCTACCACTGAGATGCACACAGCTCTTTGTAAGATACATAGAGTCTCTCTAAGTTGACCAGGTGCAACTCCAACTTGTGATCCTCTTGCCACAGGCATCCGCAGTGCTGAGACTTCAGTTATGCGCCACTCCACCTGGTTTGACATCAAATATTTTTAACTTAAAGTCAGTATTTCTTTTTCTCTCTCTTTCTTATATGGTATCTAGGTTTTAAGGCCTGCTTACTTGAAAATGTGTCTTTCAATCCAAAGGTATTTGGTTGTTCTAATTTTCTTCTAATGTTTTCATTGGCTGTCTGTTTTGGTTTTACTTTTTTTTAAATTTTATTTTAAAGAGGGTAAAATTAAACACAACAAAACAGAACACAAGACAGCAATGTAAGAGACATAAATTTCAAAGCAAGATAATCTGAAATCTTCACTATCTATCATATTGTCTCTTGTTTTTTCCAAATAGTTGTCCATATCTTTGGTTTTACTTTTTTACTTTTAATTCTCTGACATATTTAGAATTTTTAAATTTTTATATTAAAAGGTAGGAGTCTAACTTTTTTTCCTTCCAGTTCAATAATTTTGCTAGCAATTTTAATTACATAAAAACTCTTTTACTAACAAACTGCCATCTTTGTCCTGATTTTATTTTATTTTATTTTATTTTATTTTATTTTATTTTATTTTATTTTTGAGACAGGGTCTCTCACTATGTAGTTCAGGCTGGTCATGAATTATGTAGCCCAGGGTGGTCTTGAACTCGCTGAAAACCTGCCTTAGCCTCCGGAGTGCTGGGATTACAGACATGTGCCACCACACTTGGTTTCCTGAATTACTTTCAGTATCAGTTGAGATTTACAGTATTTCTGGGTCCTCTATGCCAACGCCATTCTATTTGATTGTTTTAATAAAGTAAAGCAAATTCTGTTTCTTTGCTGGTATTTTCCATAAATTTCCTCCATGACCTTGGATAGTTATTCTTTTATATTGTAGCAAAGTAACATTTGCCTGCTCAGTTTCTCCTACTGTGCAGTAGCAGGCGGTTTGTGGTTTTGGTAGACTGATCCTAGCTGCAGAGATATATCTTGAGTTGGCCAAAGCTTCTCAGCTCAATTCTGTTTTCCTAGTAGCACTACTTTGTTCATGGAACAGTGGACCTAAAATGACCTTGTAAGAGTGAAATTGTGATTTTTCATTAATGATTGGAGGAAGGCTCTAACAGCTCTGGGTTTTGTTTGGTAGTAGTCTTGCAACCATCAGAGAAACCAGTCCAGATGATGAACAAGCCAAAATAATCACAGAGAAACGAAGGTGGGATCTTAATTGTGTCTGAAGCTTATCTAGTTCTGGAATTTTCAGTTTCACAATCTCCTAAATTTCTTCCTTTTTTTTTTTTAGTTAAAACAAAGGCAGGTAAGTAGAATAATTATCTGTCACCCTCAAGACTCTGGACCCCCACCCCACAAAGTCATTGTAAGTGGTACACATTGAGGACTTATAAAAAAATTTCTTCTAAAAATTAGTATGAAATCATCTGTTATTGTCCCCACATCCTTCAATCTTATCACTGGCTACAAAAATGACATTCCAAGATGAACTTAGAGCCCTGTGGAGCAGATGGGCCCATGCACACTGCTCTGTGACCAACACCACACCCAGAGATTCTGCACCCTCAGCCACAGCCACTACCAAACCCTAAGCCAGCTCTGCATTTTGCTTATCTTTCACATGGGGCTGCAGCGATGCCAGCCAGCAAACCAACCTCCCCAGGATGAAGCTGAAGCCCCGGACAGAAGATTCTGGTTGGATTCTGTTTAATTTTCCTGGAACCGTAAGAGATACTTTATTGAAAATAGTTTTAAAAAGCACAGAGCCTCACAGAAGATGACAAAGCACCAAAGAAGAAGTAAGCCAGGAGGTGGCTGTTTCAAGGAGAAATAACAGATGGGCCAAGAGTGCTGGACCCCCAAAAAGCCTGTAGCTGATATAAAATTTAAAAAAAAAAAAAACATAATATTTTAGCTACTCTTCTCATTGCGGAGACAAAGTGCTCAGCACCCAAATTTAAAGGCGGTATTTTGGCTGAGAGTTTGCAGAGGTTTCAGTTCATATTTGGCTGGCTCTAGGGCAGGGTGGCTCATGGTAGAAGGACATCACAAAAGAGAAACAGTTCATGGCAGGCAGAATGCAACAAAGAAGCAGCAAGCGATGACAGCAGCCCTCTCTCTGTCCCTTGTATTCTACCTGCCCTTACTGTGGGTAACACTGACACCCAGGGAGGCTTGCCAGGCAGGCACCTATGCCACTGAGCCAAATCCCCAGCCATTGCTCTATTGTTAATGGAGGTAAACTTATTCTATTGAGTAGATATTTATTGTAGACCATTAGCGGGTTTGTCTATACTCATGAATCTCTTTTCTAATGGTTAAAGGTGGTACATTATTAGTTTTCAGGATTGTCAAATTCCAATTTATATTTGATGCTACTTATTGCTGATTTTACTGCTTTAGCCAGGGTGACATAATTGTCACTCTAGTTGGGTTTCTCCACATGCCAGTATCTGGATTGCTTGGGGCTCATAAACAACACCATGGCCTAGTCCTAAAGAACTGGGTAATGGGCCACATGAACTGTAATTTCCTCTCCCAAAGAGAGATAGGTGGATCCTGGGAAAGAGGAAAACCCATAATTAGCTATGCCCAGAGGATATGTATGTAAAGGAGACATTGAAGAAGTCTCTATACTAGCAACAAGGCTACATGCTATAATCAACCCACAAGCCTCATCATAGAAAGCAAACAAACAAAAAATAGAGACATGAGAACAAGGCCACAAAATGCCCCTAAAATCTTCCAACTCTCTCAAAGTACATCTTGGGGAAGGAGATTGAAGGGAAGGAAATCAAAAACCATACAGCCAAAATATCTGAAAGGATAAGAGCAGCAGTAACAAAACAAATCTGTAAGTTGCTTGGTGAATTCAAAGAAGATGTAACTAAAAAGATAATGATCCTAATGAAATAAATGAACTGTGTATAGAGAAGACAGTAATAGAAATGTAGAAGAGATAAAGAAAGAGATTCAGATCATAAATGTCCAGTCTAGAAAAAAATTGGAGTTCATTCCAAACAGAAATTCAGATATTGAAATTTTCACTGAAAGTTACAGGCAGCAGAAGAAACCAAGTGTCTAGTTTCAGACCTAGAATATAGGTGATCAGTAAATGAGAGACACACTAAACACAGCAAGAGAACATGAAAAATGGATTGAAGAGCTGTTAGATGATACAAAGAAAACTAATCTAAGCTGAACTAGCTTTAGTGAAAGATCAGAAGACACTATAAGAACATAAAAAACCTATTTACAAAAGTAATAACAGAAAACTTTCCAAAAATAGAAAAAGAATGTAACATATAGGTAAGTGAGGTATATACAATGCTCAATAGTTATGATTAGAAATCAATCACCCAAAGATACATCACAGTCAAAATAACAGAAATCCAAACCAAGAACAGAATCGTAAAAGCTGTTAGAGAAAAGCAATGAATCAAAGAAGCCAACATGAAGAAGCCTAGCCCACCCTAGGCAGGGCAAGCTGGTGTCAGTTGGCATCTGCAAGGCCCAGGCTCTGAGTGTGGGAAGTCTGTCTGGGGGAGACTAGGGCAAGCACTATGGAAAAGGGGTGCACCAAGACTGCAGCTGCTGGCACAGAGCACCTACGTTCTAGTTAGAGCTCCCGAAGGGCAGAGGTAAGGCTGAGGGCTGACAGGCTCCCAGGCCGCAGGCTGTGGTGTGAGACCACAGGGCTTGGTTCTCAGGGGCCGGACTGTGGGAACAAATGGTGGCAGGGTTATCATCACATTTGTCCAGCAGCTGGGCCCTGGAGAAGTTTGGAATCCGCACACCTTCTTCCAGGGGTCACCATGGTTCTAGGGAAAGAGGGCACAGTCTTTCAGGCAGGAACAGGGAACAAAGAGCCTGGGTGGGAGATAAGATAGTGCTTCGTGAGCTGAGAAGGAGGTCCAGGTTTTCCTTTTTGTTGTTTTGTTTTTGGTGGTATCGAGGCACAATCTATTTGTGGTACATGGTACAGGCAAACGGTGTACTGTGAGGCTACATTTTGCTTTTTAAAATTTTAGACAAGGTCTCCCTAAATTGTTCAGACTGGCCTCAAACTTGATCCTCCTGCCTCAACACACTGAGTACCTGGAATTATACAGGGGTGGTATCAGCTTTTGGAGGGCGGAAGATGGGAAAGTCTGCAAGTCAGTGAGGGAAGAGGGGAGTCTATCCAGTATTTGGAGATGGCATGGTCCTCTCATTAGAAGACCCATGAAATTCTACTAAAAGACTCCTAAAATTAATAACCAAATTCTGCAATGTATCAGTGTACAAAATCACACAAAACCTATAATATTCCTGTACATCAGTAATAATTTCAGTGAGAAAGACATTAGGAAAACAATACCATTCAGACTTGCATCAAGAACAATTAAACATGTAGGAACTAACCTAACCAAAGAGGTGACAATGAAAATTACATCAGTCTGAAAAAGGAGATTGAAGCAGACATCAGAAAATAAAGATATTCTATGTTCCTGGATAGGCAAAACCAGTATAGTTAAAATGGCTCTACTAGAAAAAATGGCAGGGCTGGGGATTTAGCTGAGTGGTTTAAGTGTTTGCTTGCTAAGTGCAAGGTTGTGAGTTTGATACCTGGTACAAAAACAAAAACAAAAAACTATACTTCCAAAACTTATATCTAGATATAAGACAATACTAAGCAAAATGCCAACAGCATTTCTCACAGATCTAGAGAAAACAATCCAAAAATTCATATGGGAACAGAAGAGACCCAGAACAGCTAAATTAATTCTGGTTAAGTATTCTAGTAATTTCTGGTTAATAACAAGGCAAGAGACATAACAATTCCAGACTTGAGGTTGTATTACAAAGCTACAGTGATAAAAACAACATGATATTGGTACAAAAATAGGCATGTAGGTTAATGGAACAGGATACAGGAAGCAGAAACAACCCAGACACATTCAGCTATTTGATCTTTGGCAAAGGGGCCAAAAGTATATCCTGGAGGAAAGATAGCCTGTTAGCAAATGGTGTTGAAAAAACTGAGAAAATTAAATCTAGACTTATGTATTTTACCATGTGCAAACTAAAATAAAAATGGGTCAACCATAGAACTGTTAAAGCAGAAATAACCTGCTAGAAGATAAAAATGGGCAAAAATCTTGAAGATACAGGCATAGGCAAGGACTTCCGGAGCAGAACTCCATAGCACAAGAAATAATATCAAGAATCAGAAAATGAGGCCATATCAAAGTAAAACCTTTCTGCAGAGCAAAGGAAACAACCAACAAAATGAAAAGGTAATGTATATAATGAGAACAAACTTTTTCTAGCTATTCCTTGGAAAGAAGACTAGAATATACATATATAATTATATATATAATATATTTATATATTATATATATATATAATATATAAAAGAACTAAAAAAATTAAACACCTCAAGACCCAGTTCAAAAACAGGCATCCAAAATGATTAAACACTTCTCAGAAGAAGTACAAATGGTCAATAAACGTGTAAAAAATGTTCAACATCACTGGCCATTAGAAAAATGTTAATTAAAACAACATGAAGATTCCATCTTACTCCATCTTATGAAGTAAGATATAAAAAAAGATAAATAATATGAGGTAGGGAGATTTTTTCAAATGGATAGGGAACTGAGAGATGGAGGGAGAGACAAAGGAATGAATAAAAAAAGAATCGTGAAAAAATGATTATAAGACTTTTGGAAATGGGAAAGGGAACAAGAGTTGGCGGGAGGAGGGGGGATGAGCAGGGAAGGG
Organism: Dolichotis patagonum; assembly: GCA_004027295.1. NCBI lineage: Eukaryota > Metazoa > Chordata > Mammalia > Rodentia > Caviidae > Dolichotis > Dolichotis patagonum. Next base: position 8,380 of record PVJX010032046.1, on the reverse strand, counting down.
GATGGAACAGGAATTAAGATAGTTTATGTACAAGTACCAGTTCCTCCACGATAACTGTGATAAGTATGTAATACAAACACGTACTAGTAAAAAATACTTCTATAAAATAACTACAAGTGGGACGTTCCAGTGGTTTGGCAGGGCCTTATCCTGCTCCACTGTCCAGACACACTTCTTGCAATAATTAACTGATTGTGTCAGCTTGAGTAAGAAATGCCCAGCTAATTGGATCAGCATGGTTCTGGGTGTGGTCGAAGGGATTCACTGAAGACAGAAGATCCACCTTGAGCGTGGGTAGCACCTGGCCTTCATAGGTTCACAGCCTGGGTGGGATGAAAGGGGATATCGAAGGCTCTTTTCAGTTTCTTGAGAGGGGCTCTGCCTTATCTCCTGGCCTCCAGCACAGTTTCCTCAGCCTCCTGATATGCCCTGACTGTTACAGTGAGCTCCTGGCCTGGGTCCTTGGGGCCTCCAGCGTGCAGCCCTTTTGCTCTCCCACACCTGACTGTGGGCGGCCATTGTAAGCTTATTTAGTAAATCCTTATATATTTATTCCTCCTACATTAAATCTGTTTCTCTAGCAGCACTGACTGATAGCCCTCTCATCACTCTTGTCCCTTTTGCGTGCACACTTCAAAGCCGTCTTCCACTTTCCTTTCTTCTGTTTCCCCTCTTGAAAGTTCAACCTTTTGAATTCCACATTTCCTCAACTGTGTCTCAAAGGCCAACTCTGGCGGGAAAGACTGGTCCAACCTTTGGGGACCCAGACTTGAGTGGAGAAGACAGACTCACAAATACATTATTTCAATGAGACGGGATATGTGCCCCAACAGAGACCGGTACACTGCTTGTGGAACAAGGATTTCCCAAGCAAAACGGAATTTACAACCTTCTTTACACTAACATGGATTCTACTTCCATAAAGAGTATTTATGTGAACATTAACCACTCCAAGGAAAAATTAAATACACATGTAAAATAAGGATAAAGTGATAACTAAAAAGTTCTTAAAACCAAATATATTCATTTATAACTATTTGATATCTTTGGTTTTGATATCATGGGGAATGCAGGTCTCAAAAAAAGAAGTGGGGTGAAGTCATTCTTAACAGTATAATAATGCTATTTTGTCAGCACACATCCTGTCACCACACCCCTGTACTCAACTTGGCTCTGTGGCAGGTCTGAGCAGCTGGAGATTGAAGTGGGGTGCAGGGAACCCGTATGTACTGAGAAGAAAGTGGGCCTCAGATCCCTGTGATCAGCACTGCTCTAGGCTGTGGGGAGAGGGCCACTGCTTTGGTGCAGCAAGCCAGTGGACAGACTCCCCTCTCCCCTCACTGACTTGCAGACTTTCCCATCTTCTACCCTCCAAAGGCTGAGGACACCACCCCTGTATAACTCCAGGTACTCAGTGCGCTGAGGCAGGAGGATCAAGTTTGAGGCCAGTCTGAACAATTTAGGGAGACCTTGTCTAAAATTTTAAAAAGCAAAATGTAGCCTCACAGTACACCGTTTGCCTGTACCATGTACCACAAATAGATTGTGCCTCGATACCACCAAAAACAAAACAACAAAAACGAAAACCTGGACCTCAGCTCACAAAGCACTATCTTATCTCCCACCCAGGCTCTTTGTTCCCTGTTCCTGCCTGAAAGACTGTGCCCACTTTCCCTAGAACCATGGTGACCCCTGGAAGAAGGTATGCGGATTCCAAACTCCTCCAGGGCCCAGCTGCTGGACAAATGTGATGATAACCCTGCCACCATTTGTTCCCACAGCCCGGCCCCTGAGAACCAAGCCCTGTGGTCTCAGACCACAGCCTTCGGCCTGCCAGCCTGTCAGCCCTCAGCCTTACCTCTGCCCTTCGGGTGCTCTAACTAGAAAGTAGGTGCTTTGCGCCTACTACCAAGCTGCAGTCTTGGTGCACCCCTTCTCCATAGTGCTTGCCCTAGTCTCCCCCAGACAGACTTCCCACACTCAGAGCCTGGGCCTTGCAGACGCAAACTGACTCCAGCTTGCCCTGCCTAGGGCGGGCTAGGCTTCTCCATGCTGGCTTCATTGACAGTTTATGCCCCTATAGAGAGAGAATTTGAGAGTGACAGAATTGTGATGCTCCCCATTGGTCCAGCTCCCCCAACTCCCGCCCTGCTAATTGTGAGCTTGGGCTACTGAGGTCCATTCCACAAGCACAGCTTTCAAGGGGCGTTTCACATTCCTAACAGGCAAGACAGAGTGCCGGGTAAGAGGAAGGTCCCAGAGGAAGGAGGGCCCTGGGGAATTCAGTCAAGCTTGTGAGGTCCCACTCCACCTACCAAACTGCTGTCAAGGAAATGAGTTAGTGCTCGAGGGCTACTGGGACACTACCTGTCTGCGTCACCTTAGGCTGACCAAATTCTTCAGGTCTTGGCTGTGAAATTCAAGCCATGGACCTGAGACAATCTTTCAGGTCTCATAGACTGTGACTTTAGATGTAAGGTCACTAGTGCTATGTAGGGCTGAGACAAGACATGGCAGTATCTATCTTGACCTGCACTGTTAACAGATTTACACAGATGAAACCTGATTTGCAATCATACTGAGAGTAGCCTGGGTTGATTAATGAGTGCTTATTAATACTCAGGGGGAGGAAGCATCATAGTTGCCAGGTAACCAGTCTCTGTCTCTGTTGGCAGAAGAGTGAGGCTGACTTGTGTCCTTGTTAGCTGTGACTGATAGCTACTCGTGACTTCTAATCATTGCTCTCCCACAAAGCTCTAACCAAACCATCCCTCTACATCCCTAAAGTTTACAGATAAGAACAATATAACAAATGTGTTACTCTATGAGAATAGCTCTACCTGTATTCCTGTCTTACATAGACGCATGTGTCTAGCTAAAATTTGAGAATATCAGTGCCACCTTCCCCATTGTATTAGTCAGCTTCCCTGTTGCTGGGACACAATACCTGACACCCACAATTTAAAGGAGGAGAGATTAAATTGGACTCACTGTTTTGGGGGATTCAGTCCATAGTCAGCAGGTCCCAAGGAAGAAACATCAGGGCAGAAGGCAGAACAAGGGCATTCAGTTCATGGTGGCCTAGGAGTGGAGCCGAGGAACGGTGTCCGAGAAGGGGTAAGAACCAGATATAGAGTCCAAGGTCACACTTCAGTGGCCCACCCACTATACCCAGAAGTGTGCTCTGCCAATCTGCTGGAAGGATCCCAACCAATCAAGTTGTCACAAGCACACTCAACCATCATACCACATGTCCCAGACAGGCCAGGCTTACCTGCTCCAGGAAAAGGAAACCAAGCTTGCAAAGACAGGTGATCGCCGGCCCACCCACTATGGAGCCAGGTCCTGATAATGTGGAACCAGTGACTGCTAGTGGGTTCTTGTGTCTTCACCGAGAGAACTGGGATGAGACAGGACACATGAAAGGCAAGTTCATTGTGAGGCCAAAGTGCATGCTTCAGGGAAATGTGGGCAATGCCAGGATGGCAGGTGCTCCTGGGTAAAGCTGGGCTAGGTCGATGTGATTAATGGACCTCAAGGAACACCCCCCCCCCACATGCCCATTGCTCTTTTGTGACCAGGGCCAGTGGGGTTGTTTGATCAACTTCAAAGAGGAAAAGGCTGTGTCTACTCTAGGTAGAATGTTCCGTTTAGTTGTTTTGAGACCAAGAGGCATCTGGACTTTGTCAAATCCTGCATCTTATCAGCCTGCACAGAGGAAGGCATGTTCTTCTGGGTCACAGCTTGTTGGGATTTTATTTCTACCGAATGATTAAGAAACTGAAGAAAAAAGATGAAAGTCTCACGCCTCCTTTGCTTCTCCCGGAGCCCCTCGATGGAGCCCTAGCCACCTGTCTTTGGACAGTAACACTAACCTCCTGCCCAAAGCAAAACCACTGTATATAGAAATACTGTGAGTCAACATGCAGTGAATACACCTGGCCTAAAACACAGAGATTTGGATGAATATTGGTAAAACAAATTTCCCTGCATGACAGTGGGACTAGAAAAGAGGAAGAGGGACATGGGATAATGAGGAAAGAAGGCTTTAAATCTGTGAAATATTGGGTTGGATGACACAGTGCACACCAGTAATCCTAACACTCGGGAGGCTGAGGCAGGAGGATTACTGTCATTTCCAGGCCAGCCTGAACTGTGTATATAGTAGGCCCATATCTCAAAAAATGAAACCACAAAAAAACAAAAAGACTGTGAAATGACCTTCGTTCGGAGGAAGCTCCATGTTGATGGGTCTCCTGTTGGTTCCCACAGTTGTTCTCAAGACCAGTTGGCAGCAACTGGCACCTGCCTGTCCATTTTCCTGCCAGGGATACCGGCCTTCCCCTGCCTCCTCATGTGGATGGCCCTCTAAACTCTCCCTCTGTTCCCACTGAACCCCCCAGGGGAAAGTGGTATCTCCAAGCCTTTCGGAGTGGGGTGAAGTGGAAGGGCAGCTGTGGCTAAGGTAAGAAGAGACAGAAGTTTCTGTGCCTGGCTCCTTGCTGGTATTATTCACAGCTGCTCTCCTCACATTTACTGTAACCTCCCTTCAATCCATTTCCACACCATAGCCATCATGAGTAAAAACAGGTGCCTTTCACAGCCCTCGCCTCTCATCTGTGGCTCCTCATTTCGCGAAGACCCCAGTGCCTTCCCCTGCATACCAGGGGCAGCATCGTCTGAGGCCCAGACCCTCTTTAGTCCCCTCCAGGGCTGTGCCCTCACCCCCATGTGACAGTCACACTGGCCTCTGCAGCAGGCAGGAGGGACTCTGTCCTTCTCCAGGGCCTTTGCACCAGCTGCTCTCACTCAGGAAGTTTCCCCATAGCTCTTTGAAGCAGGCATTACTGCAACCCTGGTTATAGAGGGGAAAACAGAGGTGCAGCGTGAACTCACACCGGGGCACAGAGTGAGCGAGGGGTATGTGTTCCTTTGCTAGGGCTTCTATAACAACACAGCATAGACTTAAATGGAAACATGCTCTCGCTGATCTGGAGGCCGGGAGCACAAGATTGAAGAGTCTTTAGGAGTGGTTTCCCTTGGGGGCACAGATGCCACTCCTGCTGTCTCTTGCAAGGCCATCCCCCATGCAAGGGTGCCCGCTGTCTCTTAGGTCACCATTGTTCCTGCTAAGCTCTGCTGTGAGGGCCTCGCCATAAGTTGATCTCCTCTTTCCAGGCCCCACCTTCATTCAGGGTATGGGTTTAGGGCTTCACTCGTGAATCTGGGGGCACCTGATTCAGCCTGTAACCTTGGGGCTGACAGACAACCTCAGCAGTCAGTCTCCCTCCAGAGTCTGTGCTGGTAACCACTGTGCTATAAAAACTGAACAAATTAAGACGTGGTCAGCACATTCTGCATCTCCTAGAGTGGCAGCCGCACTGAGCTGCCCTCTTACTGTGTCCCCTCTACCCCTGACACCTGCCTCCTCTTTGCCTCCAGAGCTTGGCTTTGGCTCAGGAAGCACTGCAGTGAGCTACGGTGCTAAGACGGTCTCAGTATCTCCACTCTGTATTTTCCTGAAAATAAGACTGGGTCTTCCATTAATTTTTGCTCCAAAAGACACAATAGGGTTTATTTTCAGGGGATGCCTTATTTTTTTTCATGTACAACAATCCTCATTGACTCATCTATCCATGTACAAAAATCTACTTTTATTCATGTAAAAATCTACATTTATTCAAATACAGTCATGCCATTCTTCTAGAACATTGTCACTGTCTCTCACCCTGAATTCTTTCCTGAATTTCCTGCAACTCCATGACCTGTAGAACCACTGGTCCCAGCCTCTCGTGGCCAGCAATACAGCTCTCCTTAAATGAGCAACTCTTGTCCATGTAGCCTGCTTTGTGTGCATTGGCAACATAGCTGCCGGTGATCTTATCCTGTGAATTCTTCACCCACGTCATGACCTCCTACAGGTGAGGCTTCGAGAAGTTTCCATTAAATCACGTGTTCATTGAAGACTTACGAGACAAGAACGGCAACAAGAATGCTGACAGTGAAGGATGGTCCACCGGAAAGCGAGGAAAGATCGCAGGCACCGAAACTCTGAAACTGTTTCTTAATGCATACAAGTGCATTAAATAGCCCTTTGCAACGCACAACGTATTAAATCATGAGGCTTCTTACTAGACAGGACCACACCCATTCGTTGTCAAGTGTGCACATTATTCGTGTGTCTATGACTGGTCATTTGGCGATAAGTCTTGAGTTCATCTCTTTACATAGGTGTTTATGTCTTGTCCAGAGGTGCTCATTTACGTATTTACAGATACTTAGTGATAATTTATATTTTCACTTATTTCAAGTATTAATGTCAATACTATTTATTTATTTATATGTAGTTACATATTAATATTATTAATTTATAATTCAATATATCTGTCCTGTGTTGTAGCAGACGAACTAAATGCATTCATCTGGCTGATGATTTTAAGTGGGGCATATTTTGGGGGTGGAGCGTATACTATGAGAACCCTGAAAAATCACACTAGGGCTTATTTTCCAGCTAGGTCTTACTTTCAGGGAAATACAGTGCTTGTTGTCTCAGTCTCTGCTGTACATAAGGGAGGAATGATGTGTGAGGGGTTCTGCCAAAAGCAGCCAGAGGAAATTGACTACAGGACTTCTATAAGAGACAAGGAGGCACTAAGAACTCACCACCACCATCTTTTTTCTTGGTGGATGTGTGGCTCTCATCTGGAGCTGTAGCAGCCATGCTGGCACTGTAGGAGAAAGAGCAGGAGGAGAAAAGGCCAGGTGCCCAGGTCAGTGGACTAGAGACAGGAGGAGCCGGCACCACCACTTTCAGATATCTGCTTATAAGAGATTGTTAAATATGTTAATATAGCTTTTTTCAAGAACAGATTTATTGAATTGTAATTTAAGTAAGCAACCATAAAATTCATCTATGTATAGTGTAGGTTTTTAGTAAATTTTCAAAGTTATGGATACACTACAGCAACTGAGTCTTAGCACTTTTCCATCACCCCAAAGGGTTCCCCAAGCAGTTTGCAATGAATTCCTGCAATGAGTCCTTCTTTGTTTGCTTGGGCAACCATTAACCTGCCTTCTGCCTCTATAGATTAGCCTTTTCTGGACATTTCATAAATCTTTTGGGTGGTTTGGACCTGCTACCTGTGATGCGTTGATCTGCAAGTGGTGAGGGACCTCATGCTCAGCGGACAGCAGCAAGAAGAAAAAAGTCAGTGACAGGTGCCATGCAGCCAGGTGTGGTGGTGCAGGTCTGTAATCAGAGGTGAGACCAGCCTGGGCTACACTGTGAGACTCTGTCTCAAAACACTAAGCAGGACATAAAGGGAAGAGTGCGCAAGTTTTGGTGACAGCTTTTCTTGTCAGCTGTGTCCTATTGTAAAAGTTTAAACTTCCCCAAATTGACTTTTCTCATCCATGAAATGAGGGAATCATAGCGAGAGGTTTTTAAAATTCCCCTACTGTTGTAAGATTCTAAGCTGTTTTCCTAAAAAATAAAAGCAATATTTGAGTTATTTCAGCTAATATTCTGTATCACTGTGCAAAAACTTAAAATCACTCTTTGCTCTAAAATATAAATATTTATAATAAAGTGGCTAGTTCTCCAAAGTAGGAGAACTGACAGTGTTACTAACTATCTATCATAGGAAGAGGTCAGTATTTCCAGGATTTGCTTTGTTTTGTTTTGTTTTTTTGAGAAAGGGTCTTTATATGTAGTCAATCTGGGCTTGAACTCACTGTATAGACCAGGCTGGCTTCAATTCAGTGATCTCCTGCCTCAGCCTCCCAAGAGCTTGGATTACAGGTGTTGACCATCACTCCTGGCACTTGAACCCTTGTCCGAAGCCAGGGTGACAGACTTACATATGACATTTTGAGAGTGTAGACAGGGACATCTCCTTTGTAGTGGATACTATGCATCAGAATGTATTGAGGGACCACTTATAATTATAGAGAAATAGGGCCATATTTATCCTTAGACATTTATCTGTGACTGTTGATGTTTTAGTGGTGTGGTGATGGTATTGGAGCTACGGACCAAAAAACGCCAAGGTGATGGAACTATTATGTATCCTAATTATAATGGTGATCACACAAACCTATAATACATGGGTGAAAATTCATGAAACCACACACACTGCAAAAAAGCAATTTTGCTGTATGCTAATTTGAGAGCTAATATGAAAAGAGTAGCAGCCCAGCTTTTAGAGTTGCATATTGAAATATTCATGGATCAAGTGATACAGTATCTAGTATTTGCATCCAAATAATACAGCAGAGAGAGTAATAGTGGGGATAAATGAGACAAGATGGGCCATAAATTGATCATTGTTGAAACCAGGTTTCTTATACTCTCTAGGGGCTTGTTATGCTCTCTTCCCTT
>PVJX010032045.1:0-20747 GCA_004027295.1 Dolichotis patagonum | reverse complement strand
CTGCTGGTGACCCCGAACTCCTCCAGCTACGCCTCCAGATGCTCTTTGACATACGATGAGTTATGTGCTGATAACCTGTTGAAAAAATATCTGACACTGAAAGTGCATTTAATTCACCTAACCTTCTGAGCACCCTAGCTTAGTAACATAATATACTATAAAGTATTGACTATTTCTGTTTTTGTCACATAGGTACATGGAGCATTGGCTCAGTGCTGACAGCTAGCATTGCAAAACCTTATCTATCATGTATCATTAACCCAAGGAGATAAAAAAATAAGAGTATAATTTATACTGAATATAGATCCCTTTAACACCATTGTAAAACTAAAAACTGTAAGGTGAGTTATGTAAGTCAAGGATTATTTGTAATAATTTTGATAAATTTCAATTATTAATTCTAGTGATGTAAACTGTTATTAACAAAATAATGCTTCAGATAACATGCTGTAAATTGACATGGACCTGGGACCTGTATATTTTTAATTGATTTTTAAATTTATTATGGTTAGTAATATTCTACTTTCTGACATTTCACCATTGCTCATATTTTTACATTTAGTCTGAATTTGTGTTCAAATATTACATTGTGAATTAATGACACTGCTATTACCTATTTTTCTTTTGTTTGATTTTAATCCAGAACACACAACACCACCTGGAAGAATTATTGTGTTTTCTATTTATTTTGGATTTATCTTAGTAAAGTAGAAGTTATGCTTCTACCACAAGGATTTTCATCTGTCGTGTTGAATATAATATCTCAGTACATTGACTATTGCCAGGCAAATAGTAAATAGTCATGAATAACTGAATGAATTTGTTGAATCAGTCTTTAATATGGAGCGAAAGATGGATGTCTCAAGTAGTTACTTATGTGGCAAATGGGATGGTTCATGAAAAGTATATAATAAAACATGTCATCTGTAATAAGTAGTTATTGCTATTATAATTTTCTCATGCACATCATTATTTGAAATTAAAAAAATATTTTTTAAAATTTAAAATACTTACTACTATTTTCTCATCCTCTTACCAAAGACTATTTGTTAACTTCTTTGCTAGGCAGAAGAGAATGTAGATTAGTTGACAAAGACATTTAGATAACTTCTCAATTGAGTCTTCATAGTCATTTAAGAAAGACACCTGTGTTCCATGAATACTGAGAGTAACACTGTCTACAGGAGTCTCCAAGGCAAATCCTCCTCCATGATAGAGCAGAGAGGAGGAAGTGACATTGGTTCTCAAGATGAACCTGGTTTTGGCACTATGTGGTAGAGATTCTTCATGGTATTTACAAATCCTAAGGCTGTCTTATGTGGATGAATCAGACTCGGTCTTCTCTGCATTTTCATTCTTCCTTTCTTTTTCCCTCCCTAATTTTTTCTCTTTCTTCTCATATATCTGATGCAATGATACCAACCTAGATACACATGTGCATTACCATAAATTGCTTCTGAAGAGTACTATCCATCTAAAAGATTATGTTTTACAGTAGAACATCTGTGGTGGGTGGCTTAAAATGAATTTCTTCTATAATCAGAAATTGAAATCACATGTGAATCCAGAGTGCAAAGATATTTGATAAATGTCTGCAGTAGCCATTGGGAATCATAATGTCTTTCACTGTTTGAGAATAAACGCTTTACCTAGATGCATTCTGATTTTTTTTTAAATTTTTGTTATTAGTGATAATTGTACAAAGCACATCTTTGCAAGATCATACCAGTGGACTTAAAGACTTTGAATATACATGTACTAAGTTCTTCCTGGTTAGAGGGAAAACTTTATTTGAGGAAAAAGTCATGAGTGGCTTCAAAGGCACAGAGACCACTCTACAAGTACATATGCTCCAGTCTAAATCTTGAGGAGCCAGAGCAGTTTTCACAGCTAACACTAGGAATCACCTTGCATAGGTCTCTACGATAGGGCACCATCCAGGACAGGAGGACCAGAGACCTGACCAGGAAATAGTGTGTGTTACTGTCTGAGAGATTTCTTGGATGTGCTTCATGAGCATGTGAGGTGTAGTTAGCTGCTCAAGGATTAGGGGATTTGCAGTGCTGACACATATTCTAAAGCCATGTTCCAAAATCAAATAAAATGAAATGTCACGGCTTTTGATCTATCTGCTGTTTTTATCTATCTATGTTTCATAGCTCTATTATTGAAGAGTTTTGGTCTTTATATGATTCAGTAATCCACTTTGATTCAGCTAGAATCTTCTGGGTGTAAACATGTTTGCAGAAGGGTGCTAACCCTTTTATCAGAGGCCAAGAACTCTCAGGTGACCAAGGTAAGAACCCTGTAACAGCTCATTGAAGGTGAATTTAAATACTGCTATAATATAGTCCAATAGTTACTGTGAAAAGATCCTACGAGAAAAGACTAATATTAGATAAATGGATAAATGCACAGGTAGTGATTTGGACAGATAAAGAGAATGGAGAGAGCCATTTCAAGGCACGGTCATTTGTTTTCCTTTGCATGAAGTTAAAAATCATCAGATGTAGTAGCCCTTATACCATACTAAATATGTGACTCTTTTCTCCATTTTTTTCTGATACTAATGAAATATGTGATTAGTTTTATTATTACTTCTTTACTAAAATGTAATGGTATATTCTGCATACTAGTAAAACATTAATTAATATTCCCTCAAGAGAATATTATTCTTTTAGCTAACAATGAGTATGGGAACAGTAATAAGTAATTCTTCAAATATGAATAACAAATAATTATTAAGAAATGTGTATTTAACCTGTCATAATAAGTGTTCCAAAATATCATTCTTCTACTACTAAAGCTAAGTTTCGTCTCTGCAATTAATGCCACATTGCATCCCATCTTACAGTTGACTTGGTAAGTCATGCAAAATCATGTGATTGCTTTAAAAAATCTGTTTGATTTCATAAGTTAGATTTCTTTTAACATTTACATCACTAATAAAACAAAATAATATATACAACATCAAATGCTATTAAAATAACTTATTAGTTGGAACTTGGGTGCTTCCAATAATTGTATACTCGGAGAATTAATTTGGATGCCATTAGCACAATTTTTAGTGAGCAATTAAAATTTGATTTAATATATAGGTAGATGGATGGAGGACAACATTTGTCTCTTTGGATGAATATAAATAGATCCTATGGCAATACGGTCAGTGTTAAAGCTAATTTTATAACAGTCACCCAATGTTTGCTTGATGCTACAGGTATTTTAATATATATAATAGCTTGGGTTTTTTTTCCTAATTGTTCAAATGAAGACCAAGAGTTGGAGAACTTTATGAATCTTGTATAGTTTAACAAATACAAAACATAAGTGACAAGAATGTTACTTCATGCCAGATCAATATTTTCTTTTAGTATTACCCTGTGATAAACTGAACATAGCTCCACCTTACGTTATACATGTTCTAATCTCTGGAACCTGTGTTTGCCTGTGCCTTCTAACATGGCAAGGAAACAGTAAAGTTGGAGATGAAACTAAACTCGCTAATGATCTCATCTTTTAATAAGGAGTTGTGTTACTTTTCTTATTGCTGAGACAAAATACCCGACACCCTAAGTGAAAGGAGGAAAGTTTATTTATCTTACAGTTGGTAGTTGTTTCAGTCGTAATCATCTAAGACAGAGTGGCATGACAGCCACAAAGGAGAAACAGCTCATGGTGGGTAAAAGGTAGTAAAACAAACAATGGATGACCATAGCTTGCTCTATCCCTTATTTCTCATGCAGGTTACTTACGGTGGGCAGCGCTCACACCATGAATGTGTGATGCTGTAACTGACTCATGGTTCAATGTCCTCGATCCTAGCACTGCACTGCAAGTCAGTCCCAGCAACACACACACTATCCAGCTGCTTCTGAAAAAGCGCCACCTATGAGCACATTAGGCTTCGGCGGGACATCTAGACACAAGCCTATCGGGGACCTGGCCAAGATCTCCAATCACCCAAAAGAGTGTATAGTGAAGGCTTAAATAAATGAGACAAGTGGTATGATTTTAGGGCTCTAGGAGGGTCAAAACCCTTTACCAGAGTTAGATTCTGGGGGCTGAGACAAGGAATATCACTAGACAGTCTGCATTTATTTAGTTTTCAAACAAGGAAAGAGAGTAGAAAATTCTGAAAACTTAGCAAGACCTTGGGAGTGGTTCAAAGACTTTTCCAATGAACAGACTATGTTAATTTAGGAAAACTATCTTGTTAATTTAGGAGAAGTATCTTATGTTAATTTAGGAGAACTATTTTAGGAGAAAGTCTCCAGGTTGACTTTCACTACAGGAGTGAAATGCCTGCAGCTACAATCTCTATTCTGCTAATTGTGGTTGAAGCCAGGTGTCCTCAGCTGTGGTCTTCTCTTGCCTTTGAGGCACCTCTTTGTTCTTGGGTAGATAATGCCCTGGCCGTGCCACAGCCCTGCATATGTTTTCAATTTCCAGCTTCCATGGCTCCCAGCACGAGCCATAAGCCATCACACATTATCTTGGATTAGCTGGAGAAATCCATTGTAATAACAAGGTGAAGAGAGAAGCTATAAAATACACACAGAAGAGATAGAATCATGAGAAAGATGTGAGTGATCACCATTGACTTTGAATATTGAAGAGGACCTGGAAGTCTGTAAAGACTAGAAAGGAAAAAGAAATACAGACTTGTCAATGCCTCATTTCTTAATCCAGCGAGATAGTGTGCTGACTTTTTGAGTGAAGTCAAATATGTTACTTTGTGCTGGAGAGTCATCATGTTCATGGGGATGCAATTGAACGTGAATGCGGAATTTATCTAAAAGAAGACAGCAGATCTACTCAGTCAAGAGAACACAGAAAGTGTGGAGGTGAAAAGCACAGTTATTAATTAATGTCACAATGTTAAACACAGTGAATGCTGACCAAATATTTACTTAAGGTATAAATAAAAAGAAGAATGAAATGAGAATGTATGTGTTCAGAGTGGTATGGGATAAGGGAAAAGGGGAAAATATTCAATTTTTTAAAAAATAAGGATAAAATTGAAATAAAGCTTTGTAAATAGGAAGGAGAAAGATGGGTTGAAGGAGGAGAGAGAATTGGATAAATAGAGAAATCAAAAATATCATGTATGGGTACAAATGCCTGATGATGAATGTGATCATTATGTACTGCTAAGATGCATCAACAAAATTATATTAAAAAGGTGAGTGAATGAAAAACCTATGGACCAGCAATTATATACCAATTTATATTTCTTCAGCCTTATAGAAATATAATTGCTATTTTAAAGGTGAAATAATGTTCTGTTTTAATTCAAATTTCTTTCATCAAATTAGCAATCCATATTATCATTAGCTCTTTGTACATTCAGTTTTATGAATTATCTTTTGACTAGTAAAAAATCAAGGTCTGTATTTGATTTCAGTTTTTTAAGCTCTTATAGAATGTGGATTTTAACCTTTATTTGCATGAATTTTTAGCAAAAATAATTTTCCAGTTTATTAGCTGTCTTTTAAGAGTATAATAGTTTTATAGTGTATGTTTATTAAATACTTCAAGTCTGTTGAGTTTTCACCTTGATGACTTAGTAATTTTTAAATTGTAACCCTTTTAGAATATATTTTAGAACAGTATGTGAAGATAAAAATGTATTATTTTGAATGATTGACCTGTTATAGTAGTATTTGCTATGTAACTTTCCCTTTTCCTATAATTCATTTTGAATTTCATTTTTTGTTCCTTAGGTAAGTGTCTTGATTACTTTTCTCTCATTGCTGGGACAAAATACCCAGCACCCCAAATGAAGGAAGGAAAGATTTATTTAGCTCACAGTTTGTGGAGGTTTCAGTCCATTATCAAGTGGCTCCAAGGCACTGGGGCAACACTTCAAGGTATCAGTAAACAAAAGCAGCCAGATCAAAAGAGAGAAAAGCAAAGCTCTTTTCCTCCCTATATCATAAACAGGCTACCCACCCTTGTCCCCTCCCCGCAGCGTAGCACTCACACCACCGCTGTGCCCTCCTCTTGCACAGGCTAAGGATATTTATGAAGTAAGGACCTTGACTCCCTGCTGAATTGCTTAGATAAATTTCTAAATTTCTTGTGTTGACACAATGTATCAACCAGAAATGCACGCAAGAATTTTATTCATTTTCAACATAGCATATGTACGACTTCTTCCATAAAGTTTATAACAATGAAAACCATAACAGAGGGAATGATTTTCTTAGTATGGCAATAGGTCTGAGGTTTTGGATACACCAGGTGTCATGGACTCAGAGCTGCAGCTCATATGTTCTGTTTCTTTCTTCCTCTGTCCTTCCCCTCAGACCCTCTTTTTCATTACCACTGGTGGTGACAAACCTATACATAGGTAGTGTGTGATGTCCTTCTGTTCATCCTTTTCTATAGCTGTCAGTGGCATGTCAGTTTCTTCAAATAAATTTATTAACTATTGCATAATACAGTACCTGATAATGCAGTACTATGATTGTAGATTTTGATACATGTATACATTCTTTGTATAATGTTTAAAGTAGATTAAACATATTTATCTCATCAAACACCTCATTTCATTAGACGAAAACTTTCAAAATCATTTCTTTGAGGTTTTTAAGATACACAGTACAATATTCTTACCTATGGTTACCCCACTGTCCAACAACACAATGGAACTTCCTGCTCCTATCCAACAGTGAACCTGAAGCCCTATTGAACTTCCTTAAGCCTCTCTAGCCATCTTGTTCTCAATTTACATGAGCTCAACCTTTTTCAATTGAATATGGATGGAAATTGTGCAGCACTTATTCTCTCTATTTGGTTTATTTTACTTAATTGAATATTCTCCCATTCCATTCATGTGGTGACAAAGGGCAAGATTTTATTTATAATGATTGAATATTATTCCATTGTCTAAGTGCTATGCATTCTTTATTCCCTCACTAGTTGGGGGACATATAATGCTTCCATTTCTTGGCTATTGTGAATAGTGCTGCAATAGAGAAGAGGGAGCAGACTCCTTTTCCATTTCCTAACAGCATTTCCTTTGAATAGATGCAGAGTGGTGAGATAGTTGGGTCACATGGTAGTTCTATTCCTTTTGTGAGGAATTCGCATACTGTTTTCCACATTGGTTGTGCTAATTTACATTTCCCCTAACAGTGTTCCATGATTCCTTTCATTCTTGCCAGCATTTATCTCTATATTTTTGGATGATAGGTATGCTTAGTTGGATAAGATGGCTTTGAATTGCATTTCCTTGGTTACTAGTGATTTTGAACATTTCATGCTTATCTTTTTGTCACTTTTATTTCTTCTTTTGAGAAATATATATTTGGCTTTATTGCCCTTTTTAAAATTGGATTTTTTTTTTTGCTTTTGAGATTTTTGGAGTTACTTATATCTTTCTACTTTTTAAAAATGTGGACATTAATTGTTACAAAATGCTCTTAACTGTTTTTGCTATATCCCATAGGTGGTTTTTGTATTTCATATTCTATTTTCATTTATTTCAAGATTTAAAAAAATCTTTCTTGACTTTTTCTTTGTGCTATTTGTTGGTCTAGCATAATTTGGTCAGTTTTTATGTTTTTGTATAGCTTCCAAAGTTTTCCTTCTTTCTTATTTCTAACTTTATTGCATTTTTGAGACTTCTTTGTTGATCTATCCTCTTTCCTGGAGAATATTCCTTGTGCTCATGACAAAATGTGTTTTCAGCAGCTTTTGGGTAGAAAGTTCAGTAGATATGTTAGGTCTGTTTAATCTGGGACCTAATTTAACTCTTTCTTGGTTGATTTCCTGAGTGATCTATTCATCACTGAAAGTGGAGTTTCAAAACCCAACTGCTATTGGAGTCTACTCCTCCTTCAGTCTACTAATGTTTATTATATATCTGGGTGCTCCAGCAATATATATATGATAAATAGATATATGTATGTCCATATATCCACCTATGTATGTTCATATGTGTGTGTGTGTGTATCCTTCTGTCTTTGTGTCTTTTCAGTGATATAAGTCTATTTCATCTGTTATAAGGATATAAATATAGCTGCTCTTGTTTTCCTATGAGGTCCATTTGCATGGAATATTTTATCTCATTCTTTCAATTTAAGTTTATCTATATACCTTTAAAGGTAAAGTGAGTTTCTTTTAAGCAATGTACCGATGTGCTTTAATAAATCAATTCAAACCTAGGCATGGTGGTATATGACTGTAATCCCAGTATTTGGGAGGTCAAGGCAGGAGGCTCCTTGTGAGTTCAAGGTCACCCTGGGTTACATAGCAAACGCCTATCTCCAAAAAAAAAATTCTTTCAGTCACGATATCCCTTTGAACTTAATTCATTTATGTTAAGATAATTATTGGCAGATATATTTCAACTTGGGGGATTTTTTACTAGTGCCGATTAGACTTCAATACATCTATATTTGGAGCATAATTGTCCCCCCACCATCACTTATGTCTCCTTCCCCTCCCAATTATTCTCCTCTTCTTGTGTAATTACAGTCTCCCTTCTATTCCATGTTACCCTTTGTTAGATTCCACATATTAGGGGAAACCTGCAATATGTGTCTTTCCTAGCCAGGCTTTTTCTTAAAATGAGTTCTATTTTCATCTATCTTCTTTTAAGCAAAAAAAAATTCATCTTTCTTTATAAGTCAATAATACTTCATTGTGTGTGTATCTCCCACATTTCCAAATGGGCATGTAGTCTGGTTCCATGTTCTACTACTATAAATTGTGCCTCAATAAACATGGCTATGGAGGTGGCCTGTACTGTGCTGATTTAAATGGCTTTTGATTTATACCAAGGAGGGTAAACTAGATTAAACGTTAGGTCTGTTTTTTAGCTTTTTAGGAACTTCTTGTTTCCCTCTGAGGCTGTCCTAATTTATATTCCCACCAGCAGTGTAGAAGGGTTTATTTTTCCCCTTCATTTTTGCCAGCACTTTTGGAGTTTTTTGGGTACTCTCCATGATGGGCATTCTGACTGGAATAAGATGGAATCTCAGCTTAGTTTCAATTTGCATTTTCTTAAACACTGAAGATGAGAATTTTTCATATACTTGTCATTGAGAAGTTTCTGCTCTATTCTTTTACTCATTTATTATTTGATTTCTTGATATTGGATTTTGCGGTTATCCTTTTATTTAGCACTACTGGAGATTGAACCTAGCACCTTCTCACTGAGCTACATCCACAGAACCTTCTTAAAAATTTTTGACAGGGTTTTGTTAAGTCTCTGAATTCCTGTTCTCGACTTGAATTTTGATACTGGCTTAGACTCCCAGGTTGAGGCATATAGATAAAAGCTATCATGCATCTCAGATTCTTTATATATTCTAGATATTAGTTCTTGTCAGAAAAGCAGCTGGTACAGGTTTTCTTTCGTTCTGTAGCCTGTCTCCTCATTCTGATAGTTATTTCCTTGTTGTGCAGAATTTTTATTTTGTTTGACGTGGTTCCATTTGTTTGTTCTTGCTATTAGTTCTTGTGTTATTAGAATCCTATTCAGGAAGTCTTCCTGTGCCTAAAGCTCAAGTATTTCTCCTAAACTATCTTTTAGCAGTTTCAAAGTTTCAGGTCTTGTGTATAGATTTTCATTTGATCCATTTTAAATTGAAATTTTTTTTATAGGGAGAGAGTCTTCTTATATGGACATCCAATGTCTCTGATGCCATTTGTTCAACAGGCTATCTTTCTCTAATATTTCTGGTTTCTTTTTCAGAATCAGATGGTTGTAGTAGTTTTATGCATTTGTTTCTGTATCATCTATTCTGTTTCACTGGTTTATATATCTGAATGGGGGCCAGGACTGTGCTGTTTTTGTTATTGTGGGTCATGGTGTAATGTACAATTAGCTATTCTGATGCTTCCAATCTTGTTCATTTTGCTTAGGATTTTTCTGGCTTATCTGGGTATTTTGTACTTCCATATGAAGTTTTATGACATTTTTTTTTCATTTTCTTAAGAAGGTCCTTGAAATTTTGATAGAGGATTGCACTGAATCTGCTGACCATTTTTGGGGCAATATGGTCATTTTAATATTAATTGGGCCAATCCATGAAAATGAATGGTCTCTTTGTTTTCTAGCATCTTTCAGTTCTTTGCATAGTATTCTGCAATTTTCACTATAGGGTTATTACACTTCCTTGGTTAGATTGATTCCCTAGGTATTTTAACTTTTTTGAAGTTACCATGAGTGGAATTGTTTTCCTTATTTCTTTCTCAATTTATTTCATTATTGGTGTATAAAAGCTATTAATTTTATATTCTGCTACTTTGCTGAATTTGCATTTTAATCTCTATAATTCTGTTGCTGAAACCTTTGGGTTCTAAGTATAGAATCATATTAGCTGTAAGTAAAACTAATTTCACTTCTTCCTTTACTGTCTGTATCCCTTTTACTTCTTTTGCTTAATTGCTCTAGATGAAATTCAAGGACAATATTTAATGGCATTAGTAGGAATTTAATAAGTAAGAGCTTATAATAAGTACTATGTAACATTTTCTAGTTTCATTATAGTTGTTTTCTTTCTTCCTTTGCTTAGACTAGCTAAGTACATTTAGTTAAGTGGTTAAGCGAATTACTCCAATAGTGTGTTTTGAATCTTCATGTTTGTTTTTTAGTGTATATTTTTCCTTGTTAGTTACTAAGAATTACATAAAAACATTTTTGATCAGAGAGATTATTTCCAAATAATAGCAACTTAATATAAAGTTAATAACTGAAACAAATGAGCAAAAAAGTACACAAATTAGAGAACTCTCCAGCTGTACTATATTGTCTCCACATTTTTAATTTTTGATATCCAGTTTTTCTGCATTACCTGTATTTAAGCATATTAATGTGATTATTATTATTTTTAGTCCTATATTAGATACAAGTAGCTCATGCACAATATTTATAATAATAAAAATATTGTGAATCTGACTGCATAATTATTTGTACTAGTGAGTTGTATTCCTTCCCTTTATTCCTTTATTTTATTCCTTCTCTATTCACATTTTTTTGTTTGAAGAACATTCTTTAGCATTTCTTGTAGAAAGTTTTTGTGGAGATATATTCCTTGGCAGTCATTTGTCTGGAACTATATTTCCTTCTATTTCACTTCTAAAAGGTTGGGTACTCATGCTTGTCAGGGGTTTCTTTTTGTTTTCTCTTTATTTTCCTTCGAGTATTATGAAAATTCCTTGCCACTCTACTAGTGTGTGTGTGTGTGTGTGTGTGTGTGTGTGTGTGGTATGTGTGTGTTTGTGTGATAGTGGAAGTTTCTCTTATGTTTTATTCTTCATTCTCTTCCTACTGTATATTTGTAAATAATCTGTCTTTGAGGCAATTCTTTCCTCTGTTTGACCTCTTCTGCTATTGGTGCTTATCCTATTTTTAATTTCATGAAATTTATTTGTCAGCTTGAGAATTCTGTTTGATATTTTCAACTGCTTCTTTCTCTATTAAATTTCTTTGTTAAAAATTTAACACTATTCTATTTTCTTCAAACTGACTACATTTCTCAAAACAACTATTTGAATTCTGAGATTTTCCTATCTGATCAGTTTTTGTCACCTTATTTCAGGTATTAGATGAGGTTGTGGTTTCTTGAAGCCTTTTGATGCTTGCTGGCATGCAATGCCATCTTGGCATTGAGAAATTAGATATTTATTCCAGTGGCTCTAATATGGCTTTGCTCGTGTCTATCTCTCTGTAAGCAGCCATGTGTTCAGTTATTATTTTCTGAGTGTGCAGTCCTTTCTATTATTTCAACACTGGATGGGCCCAACTTCTAGAATTTCCAGAATGTATTCAGTGCTAGGAAAATTTGAATTCCAAATTTGTCCCAAATACACTGTTGGTGAGTTGGTCAGAAAGAAATGGAAGAGTACCAAGAACAGTAGTCTTTCCTTAAAAGTCTCATCCCTGGAGTCCAGGTAGGGCTAGATGCCTCATCTATAGATACTTGCCGATAGCTAGGTACTTTAGGATTTGATAATCTCTGGACAGAATCACATTAGGCTCATGCAGCACTGTGTGGCCACCAATGCTACGAAGCTGTATCACACCTTTAGACGGCAGCCTGTCAAGATTATCTTACATGGTAGGTCTGAGGTTCTCCCTGCTATGAACTGCATATTGCTGAGGTGGTCTTGTGACACAGGAGTGCTATAGCCAAGCATGGGTGATGTTAGCTAGAATAGAAGTTTGGTAGACTGAGGCTACCAATGTTTCTGTGGTTATGGAAATATTTTAGGATCTCTGTCCATAGATATAGCTTGGATTATGAGCTGCATAATCTTCCCAGTTGTCTTTTACCAAGCCAAAATCCAGGTCAAAGCCTTGTACTAATTACCCTGCATTACCTCCCAGTGAGTAGCATCTTGTCCCATGCTATGTGGCCCAAGTAGTTTTGTTAATGGCAGTCCCATGGTGACCTACTCTGATACTAAGCTGCATTTTATAGACATAAGGACCTGTATAGTCTAAGGGTCCAACAGGGCCCATACCATATTTGTAAGTCATGTAGGACAAAAAAAATCTGTTGTACTATGGTGCAGGTTTCTGCCTAGTGTTAAAGCAGTCCTACATCTCTGAGTGTGAGTACTGGTCTTAAAATGACTCTGCCAATTGAAATTGGTAATATCTCATGACAAGCTCTTTTCTAAGATAGCTTCAAGTTGTAATCATTCTTAAAATGATACTTTTGGATAATTTACATCTATGAAAAACTTAGCTTTAATATTTTAAAAATTTCCATCCATTATTTCTTCTTTAAAATTTTTATTTGGCTTATTGGTGAGCAGGTATTGGCCTACTGGCATGGGTTATGAGCCTTTGCATAGCACTACTTCATGGCAGGCCTGACACTGAGTCTTAAGTCTAAGGCTTGGGTTTAATTATTACTCTTTTCTCCAAGTGGAACTCAGCTCTCTCCACCCTGAGCTGGCAGGACTGACAATGACAATTCTTTCTTTCCTATCTTCTTTAGTAAGTGTTTTAAGATTTTTACAATAAAAGGAGGCTCTGTGTTCTGTCACCTGATTTCCTTAGCTCTCGTGTAGGTAATTTGATGGATGAACAGTCATTACATTGATATGTCTGCGGAAAAATAACCACGGAGGACATTATTCAGTGCCCGTCTTATTCTACCTTTGATACTTCATTTAAAAGATCACATTAAGTTGATATATCTTGAGTTTTTCAAATCTATTTTACCTTAGGTCTCATTATCATGTTATCATTTTTATTGTATATAAAATTACTACAGTTTTGTAACACCATTTAATATCATTCAAGCTTCGTATGTGCACGCAAGTTTATTATTTTAGCTGTTTAATTATTTTAACTCTTTAATCTTCATTATGAAATTTTTTACTATTTTTGATTAAAATGAATTTGCAAGTTAGAGTTCCTGAGGATTGGCAACAATTATAGTATTATTATGGTCAAGTAGCACTGATTCTTCAAGTATTCCCATTTCCTTGTTTGATTCTTGTTCCATATTTATAATTTAAATGTCCTTCTTCATGCTGATCTTGTTAAGTGATTTTGAAGGCAGGGAAATCTAATTAAAATTTTTCCTAATAATTTTGTATTACATTTTCAAATTAGTTCTTGACATATATATGATAAGTATTGACTATGGTATGTCTACTTTAAATAAGTAGTCTTCTAAAGTAGCTTCAAGTTGTAATCATTCTTAAAATGATACTTTTGGATTATTTAAGCCTATGAAAAACTTTGTTTCATTATTTTCAAAAAATTGCATTATTTCTTTTTTAAAACTTTTATTTTGCTTATTAGGACATGTTTGCAGTTCATCTTGTTGACACCCCTTTTGTGGAGTTGGTACAGGTGCATCAAACATCCCTATCCCTTGTGTTTCATCTTGTGTCCCTCTCCACCCTCCTTACTCCCTTTCTTTATCACCTGTCTCTTTCAGAATGATCTATTTACTTATGTGTAGTATTTCTTTTTTCCACATTTTATTGGCTATTTTAATTAGCTTTGAATAACAATGATGATAAAGTCTATTTTCTGTTATTCCATAATGATGACTAAATGTAGTCAGTAGCTTTAAAAGCCTTTGAAATGAGTGTTACTACTAACTTAAATAGTAAGGTGTTTGCTTTTGTAACATTTATTGAAATACACATCTTAAAGTATGTGTTAGCACTTGTCTTTTAAAGGAATATGTACAAAACGCTACTTTAGATTCTTCAGATGCTGCTTTATTAATTATAATGTGTCTTAGTTACTTTCCTTGTTACTGAGACAAAATATGCAATAACCAAAAATAAAGAAGGAAAGGTTTATTTGGCCAGAGTTTATAGATGTTTCATTCCATAGTTGGCTTCAAGGCAAGGCAGTATGGAGGGACATTGTAGAGAGGAAACAGTCCATGGTTTGTTGGGCAGAAGGCAGCAAGCAGGGAACAGCAGCAGCAAGCTTGCCTGCCTTCTCTCCTTTTGTATTCCATCAGGCCATAAGCCTATTGATTGGTACCATCCCTACCCAGGATGGGAATTCCAATATCTGTTATGTTTTTTGGTGCAACAGAGGCAAAGTAAAGAGGCCTTTATTGAGGAAGTGGAAAGGAATGTACAGCTCACTGGGCTTCTCTGTCCAGAGACAAAGGGGGCTGAGGTTTATATGGGCTCTGGCCAGAGGCAGAGTATAAGGGGCAGCATTAACGACACATTAAGAGCTGATTGGAGTTTTGTTTGTGCATTCAGGAAAGGAAAGAGAAAGAAGAGGGAAAGAAGAGGAGGAGGTGGTTATTATGGAGACTAGCTGTTGGGATTTTTTTGTTTGTTTGTTTGCTTTGGATCACTACAATAATTTAGCAATTTATACTAGGGCAGGCACTAGAATTTTTAGCTTGTCCATGATGATTTATAAAGAAACAACAGTCTTCTCCCAGCATAGCCCAGTTGCCTCCCTCTTCAGCTGTAAGGACCCCTAGAGCTTGTCAGTTTCAGAAAGATTGCTGCAAGGCTATTTATTTGGTTCTGGAGTGAGTGGATAGAGGTGGTAATGTTTTATATCTGCTGACGAAGCTCCAGGGAGAGTGGGTGATAGACATGGGCTGCCATGGCTATTCCCCTGCCCCAAGGCCAGCTCTGAGTGCAGAGAGAATACCTGCACCAGTAAGAACTGGAACATTAATAACCCTTGTGTTTCAGGTAAGATGTGTATCATCGAACTAGGACATGAAAGAGGTTTCCATGGCATCCGGAGAGTTTACTCTCAGGGCCAGAACTAAAAGGATTAGGGTATAAGACCCTGTCCACTGGGGAAGAGGACAAGTATAGACCCCTATTTGGCAACCTATAAACCATCCCCAGTGTGGGCAGATGGTCAGATTTTGATTGGGGGTCATGTTGTAAGTGCAGTGGGGAAGGTCTCCCATTTGAAGAGAATTTTGAGACAAAGATACTAGGCAAGTGGGGTCACTTGGCCAGTCACAAGGATCATAGATAGAAAGAGGACCCACTATGGCTGGATTATGTGAATGAGATATGTAGGAGGTGTTCCAGTGTGTAGGGACAGCCATATAAACATTTTGTTGGTATAAGACAGTCAGCATTCAGTAAGATTTGTGGAGTGTGATAGTGTATCATATGCTTGTGACAGAAGTTGGGGATGGGTTGGGTTTGATGTATGGTTACTTTTGGCAGTGGGGTAGATATTACTGGGATGTTAATGATGGGGTGAAGGGTTATGGGTTTTATGTGTAGAATGAGGAAGTTGCCTTGTGGGGTTGGACT
Source organism: Dolichotis patagonum (assembly GCA_004027295.1). NCBI lineage: Eukaryota > Metazoa > Chordata > Mammalia > Rodentia > Caviidae > Dolichotis > Dolichotis patagonum. Next base: position 5,003 of record PVJX010032045.1, on the reverse strand, counting down.
ACCTAGGTCATATGCATGTTGACTGTAAAAATAAAGGCCCATGATTTTCCCATGAGATATTAGGGATGTGATGCATTTTTATTGTGAATCTTATCCATTTTATATCATCCCCCCTATGATTTGTTGTGGCTGAGATGAATGGATCTGACTGTTTCCAGCTTTTTCCTCTTGTGTGTATGCCCGTGGTTTCACATCCTTACTTGTTGACATAGAACCAGTAGGCATTGACACACTGTCACTGGTCCATTGTGGTTATAACCAGATACTGTGCATAACAGCAGATGACATCAAATGACAGGCAAATTACTCCACTGTGGTTAGCTTGTGCCTTATAAGGTCATAAGGTCTATGATGACAGTAGGGAATCTGAAAAATGGGCATGAAATTGGAGGGGGGAGTTACAGAAGTTAATTATTTCCCCATCTGAAAGGGTGGGAGTAAAGCTGTAGGTGGGACTTGACTTTGACCTAAGGGTTAGGCTGGAAAGAGTGGGGAGCATAGGGAATGTAACCACTAACACTGAAATATGCTTTGGACATTATACATTGGGGGTGGGGAGGATTGTGACTGTGTCACTATAATTGAAATGAGAGCCCAGATCCAAAGGGATCTCTGATTTAAATAGGCAGTTGAGGGTGGAAAGAATTAAGATGTTGTGTAGAACAATATGAAAGTGATTTTATGTATAATGTGGAAGTCCTCAGAAAAGAGGGCCCAGAATCCTATAGTGAAGAGAATACCTATTAGGAGGTTGGGGATCAGGAAGCATATAGAATAACAAACCATGAGTTAGTCTGAAGGTTGTGACTGTAGGTTTCTGGTAAGACAGAGATGGGTGAGAGACAGATGTGATCACCACTCACAATGTTTGGAGTTAGAGGTACTAGGGTTAGGAGGGCACTGCTTAACCCGAGTGTCATGGAACCAGGATGGTAGTCCAGTGACCTTGATTGCCATCGGAGTTGTGAGGAAAACTAGATGAGGCTACTCCACTTCAGTTGTAGTCCTGTGGACTTAGAAGATTTGAGATTAGTTAGGTCTCCTGGGGATAGGGAGGATCTGTCTTGGTCCTATCAAAGGGTTGGGGAAGGCAGAGATTAACATGTTGTCATAAAAAGTGTCAGAGGAAGGAGAGGATTGGGATATAGTGAACAAGAGCAGAAAGATATCAGGAGGCAGAAAGATTTTGGAGTAGGAATGGTCTAACATACATGAGTTTGAAAGGGCTTAGAAGGGTAGGTGCCCAAAGAAGTGCTTTGAACTTGGCTAGAGCTAAGGGAAGCAGTAGGGCCAAAGTTGATGTAGTTCTAAAATGAGTTTTGTAAAACATGTTTGTATGAGACCATTTGCCTTTTCTACCTTTCCTGAGGGTGGTGGATAACATGGAATGTGTAGGCAACAAATGATGTGTCAACTTGAGGATAGCTGCTGAGTGACTTGAGAAGTAAAGACTGGACCATTATGTGATTGGATATTCTGAGGTAGACCAAACCTGGGAGTGATTTCTTGTAATAGAGCTTTAGTAACGATGTCTGCAGTTTCACTGGCCATGGGAAAGGCTTATATTCACCCTGAAAAGGTACAGACTGAGGTAAAAATATAAATAAAATTTTTCTGGTGAGACATGTCTGTAAAATCTATCTGCCAGTCTTGACTAGGAGTGTGTCCATGAAATTAATGAGTCGTAAAGGAAAGGGGTGGTACATGTCCCTGAGGAGAGCTTTTAGCACAGAGCTAACACGTATGAGTAATCTGATGGATGGCAGTCCTTAGAAAAGGATGTGTGAGCACTTGGGCTAAGAGTCTGTATAGGGCCTGTGATTCCACATGAAAACAGTTGAGTGAGTTAGTGATCATATGTAAAGCCTGCTGATCTTGGAGAACAAGTTTTGATCCTTGGAAAATCCCCCGCTGAGTGCTTTGTATATAACCTGGTTTGTGAAGCAACTGGAGTGTTTTGGTGTGTAGTTAGGCTGAGATAGGGTCCTTGGGACCAACAGGAGAAGTTAAGATGGATATGGTCATTGTTCAGCTAGTTGGCTTGTGTATCTGCAAAAGCAGTGTCCTGAGAAATGGGGTGTGTAGAGTACTGGTATCCCCTGCAATGAATAACTGCAACTTGTTTTGGGAGCTATGCTGCTTCTCGAAGTTTAAGGGTGAGAGGCACATTAATGATAGGGATTCCTTGAGTGTTTATAAAATCTCTTTCTTTCCAGATGGCAGCATGAGAATGTAAAATGCTGAATGTGTGTTTTGAATCAGTGTATATATTTATGATCTTGTCCTTTGCCAGTGTCAGGGCCTGTGTAAAAACAATAAGCTCCACCATTTGTGACGATGTCCCAGGTGGTAGTGGACTTAGATGTAAGGCTGTGAAATGAAGCCCTAGGTAGAAGGAAGAATATAAGGGAGTATAGTGTAAGGGTTTGACACTACCTGGGTAGATTTGGGTAACAGCATTGTTAATCACCCTAAGGTCTTGTACCAGGTGATAGGGACCATTGAGTACCAGGAAAATGGGAGTATTGTGGGGTGAATGAGTAAGTTTGAGAAAACTATTATCCAGAAGATACTTGATTATAGGTTAGAGCCTCCATTGATGTTTGGGATCTATATGATATTAGGGAATGCAAGGAAAGAGTTAAAGATCTCTGAGGCAAACAAATACAGCTATAGCATGGTTAATGTGGGTGAGGCTGAAAGTGGTCCAGACTATGGGATTGACAAGGAAAGGAAGCAGAAGATGGGTTTGGTGGCATACTGTAATGGCACTTGGAGGAGGAGAGTAACCTGGAAGGAAAAGGCAAAGGGTAAAAGAGAAGTTAAGCTTTTGGAGAAAATCACTACCCAAAAGAGGTGTGGGACATGTTAGTATTATTAGAAAGCTATGGAGGAAGAAGAGAGTTTGGAGCCTTCAAAGGATGGGTTCTGTTTGAGGAGGCTGTGTAGGTTGGCCATCAACACCCATTATGGAGACTGTTGATCTGATATAGTGGCCTGAACACTCAGGATGAACACTGTATGTGACCCCTGTGTCTACAAGTAGAGAGTGTCTTAACCAAGACAGTGGACCCAAGACACTGGACCCAAGATCTCCAGTGACACTTGGGGGTCAAAGAAAGATACCTTAATGGGGACCATGAACCCCGAGCCCAATCAATCCTCTTAAGCAGCAAGTCCAAGAAGATCAGCCAGTGATGAACACAGTTGTGATGAGCTCTCCTGTGAGGGCAAGGAACTGAAGGATGGCTTACTTAGTCTCTGGCAGGGAGGACAGCCTCTCTTCCAGTGGCGCTAGAGGCTGTAGAGGGGGCAGACCCTAGTGGAGGTTGTGGATTGGGGCATTCTCATGCACAGTGTCCTTCTTTGCTGCACTTGAAGCATGCTCTGGGAGGGGTTCAGGCAGCTCCACCTTGTTTTGATTTATCAGGTTTAGAAGCCCCAAGCACCACTGCTAAGAGATCAGTTCTATATTTAGCAAGTTTACTCTTATTTTTATTTTTGTGCCTCTTGTTCTACCTTTTATTTTTGATCTCTATTGTTGAAAACATGAAAGATCATCTTAAGGATGTTTCCTTGTGGGGTTTGAAGGCCAAGTTCAGTCTTTTGTAGTTTTGCCCAAATGTCAGAGGAAGACTGGGAAATAAAATAAGAATTAGTAACAATTGTCCCTTCAAGGGAGTCTTGGTCTATATTACTGAACTTAATTAGAGTGCCCTTAAGACATGTGAGGAACACAGCAGGGCTTTCATTAGTCTCTTGGACTTGTTGTAAAAACTTGTTGTAGTTAGTGAGTTTGTGAGCTATTTAGTTAAGACTAACAGTTATATGTTCAGTCCTCTTATGTACTTTATAAGAGCCTTCACCATTTTGATAATTCTAGTTAGGATCCTATTCATGGACTGCCTCAGGCCCAGGATCATTTCCAGCACTGCCATAGTTGAGTCTTCTGTTGTAAAGTGATGGTGGTGTTCAGAATCACATAAACATACTTAAAATGTAAATTATGACAATTGGTTATAAATCAAACTCATTAGTATAAGTTTGTAGGTCAGCAGAAGAAGAATCTAATTTATGGCTATTTGGGATAGATTGGCTAGGGAAAAGGGAACATGGATACAAACTGTTCCCTCAGGACCAGACTGTTCCCAAAGAAGGAGTAGAGACTGGGGCTGAGAAGATGGTTGAGTAGGAGGTTTAGATAGCCACTGGACAGCTAATCACCCAGCAAGCATCTGTGGGCAGCTACAGGGTGACTGACCATAAGATGGCTGATTCTTGCCGTGTGAGAAGAAAATACAAGATTATGACCATGTACCATGTGATACACAAGAAGATAGCTGCTGCTGGTTATATGAGGGACTACAAGATGGCAGTGGGTCATCCATCATGTGACCTGCAACAAGATGGATGCTGATGGCCACATAATGAAGAGCCACAAGATGGCAACCATTTGCCATCTGGCCTGTCAGAAGACAGTGGGCTGTTACATGGTAGGAGACTGAAAGCAGCAAATCTCCATATGACTCACAACAAGATGGCTGCTGAGGACTACATGGTAAGGGGTCACAAGATGGTGGTCAAATACCATGTAGTTCACTAGGTGACTGAGAGACATGAGTAGGTGGCTGAGAAATATAAGATTGAGTGTGGTGAGCAGGGGGACAACAATGATGAGGGAGCAAGGGAGGAGAAAGAAGAGCAGCCATGAGGCAGGGTAGATGGCTCAATTTGAGGAGATTGAGGAATCTGCAATTGAATGGAGGAAGTGAAGGGAGAGATAGAGGCTGTTGGGGGTGAGAGAAGAAAAGAGGGTGAGACAGAGGCTCAAGAACTTCTGGTCAATAAGGCTGAGAAGTTTGAGATTGGGGATCTGTGGGAGGGGGAATAAAGATGAGAAACACATTGTGTAAAGGATCCAGTGGGGAGAAAGGGGGAGAATCTGCTAAGGAATATGGGCCAAAAGAACTTGGACTGCCTTATGAGACTAAATAAGAGATGGG
>PVJX010032044.1:0-20733 GCA_004027295.1 Dolichotis patagonum | reverse complement strand
ATTTATTTTCCCTTTTGAAATTTTTATTTCTGTCTGTATATGGTGTTTCTTGACACCAACCAAACTGAATAAGAGTCAAATTGTATTTCCTCATAATGTCAACATTGACCGTAACTACTAAGTTTGATTTGGTTCTAATCCAACTCAGTTTTCAACAAAACTTGTGGAAAGAATTAATTTTGTGAGCTGAGATATCACACTATCACCTTCCAAGAAGATGACACATCCAAACATTTTTCTGAAATTTTAAGCAATTTATTTGTAGGAAATTCTATGAATTCTTTCTATCCTAACATTTACCAAAAACAAATAAAACTAACTGTAATATGGTAAATTTATCAAACAATGTTCATATTGTACATCTATATCTTGGTTCAGTGTAGTTAAAATAATGATGGTTAGTGCAATAAGGTTTAGATAACAATGGAAAATAAGTAATCAAAGAAAACTGTTCAGAATTTAGTGGTAGACATATTATATATACATTGTTATTTTAATGACACAGACAATGAACTAAAATAATGTCACAATTGTAGCAGCAAAGTAATTACAAATGGTTATTCTAATTTAAACCTGGACTCTGTTAATATGTGAGTTTGACACAACTTTTCTGTTCTAAATTCTCCTGGAGTGGAAGAGAAGAATAACAATGACTGATCCATGTTGATATGTGAGGTAAGGTTCTCATTATTACATAACAAAATACAGATACTAGTCTGTACCTTGTATGTACTCTACAAAGAAATCTGAAAGTTTTGAAGTTGTATGAACAAAAGAAAATGTATTTTGGGAAATAATAATGGTAAAAGGAGAATTTTAAATATGATTCTAAACAGAAGACCCACACATAACTGTTTTCATGCAGAGACTGATACATAGAAATGTGAATATTAAATAGAGAACTTGACCAAATGACTTCATAATGTGTATGGGAATACATTTCCTTGTCCAGATTGTCACTGGGATGCTGTGGAATATCTTCATCTTAGATCACTTCCTATTATTTACTTCAGTGGTTGTGTTTCAAGGTCTACAATTTTGATCTTTGTGTGACATCATGTGAGCAATCCCTTAGTCTTTCTCTCTAGTGCAGTCCCAGTGACCATGGAAACATTTAGGTTGGAAGAGATTTGCCCTCATTTAAAAAGTAATTTTAATTTTAATTTTAATTTTAACTTTAATTTTAAAAAGGGAAAAACAAAACAGAGCAAAACATGTCAGAAGAAAACAATGTAAGTGACACAGATTTTAAAGCAAGAAAACAGGAAATCTTCAATACCTAACATAATTTCTCTTGTTTGCTTCTAATTAGTTATGTACATCTTCACACACAATGAATTCATACAAAACAAAATAGTATAAAACTTATCAGAACAGAGTAATTCAGGCATTACAGGCTTTCAAACCAGACAACAAGAAAATCAACCATGGCTGCCAAAATTTCACTTGTTATCTTCAAAATAGCTATGGATACCTTTATGTATGTTGAAGTTAAATAATACAAAACAGCCAAAAACTACTCTTAAAAAGTAATAAAAGCATTACTGGATTTTACACATGACAATATTGAATCAGAATTGGATACCATAATGTCTCTTTTTCTTCAAAGTAGCTGTTCATTTTATCATGCATAATATAATTTATTTTCATAAACTGTTCAAGAAAAGTTCCAGGCATGTATAAGTTTCTACATGTGTACTTATACTTTCTGTATTAGAGGAAAAGACAAAGAAAAACAAAACAAAACAAACATATTACTGGAAAATCAAGAAACAATAATGACAAATACATAACAATAGCAAAGATCCCCAAACAATGATAACACACACCTTCAAAAATAGGTGATAAGAACATGACTAAGGTTGTTATTTGACATGGTGATCTTCAAGATTTCTTCAGATCACTAGACACAAACATATAAAATTGTTCTAATCCTATGAATGTTAGTTGTTTGTTGCAAGAAGTTGCAACAGGTCTGCGCAGACTTTCGATCCAAACACCCCAGGCCACACTACGGGTCCGAGAGTTTCGGGTCCCAAAGAGACAGGCCGAGATGCTGCTTTCTGGGAGACTTCCTGGGGGTGAAGGGCGGGGCTACGGGCCCAAACAGACCCGGCCCAGATGCAGATCCTCAGGCAGTTCCCTGCGGATGAAGGGCGGGCCTACCAGCCCCAAAGAATCGCGCTGAGATGCAGGTCTGCGCAGACTTTCGATCCAAACAGCCCAGGCCACTCTATGGGTCCAAGACTTTCGGATCCCAAAGAGACAGCCTGAGATGCTGCTTTCTGGGAGACTTCATGGGGGTGAAGGGCAGGCCTATGGGCCAGGAATGATCTTCTTATCACAGACTATGATTGGAGTTGTGGGCAATTCCTCTCTTCTCTACAATTATCTCTTCCTTTACTTCACTGGATGCAGGTTAAAGTGCAGGGATCTGATTCTTGAGCACTTGATTATTGCCAACCTCTTAACACTCTTGTGTAGAGGAGTTCCCCATACCATGGAAGCATTTGGTTGGCAAGTTTCCCTTGGTATTGTGGGGCGCAAACTACTCTTCTGCCTACACAGAGTGGGCAGGAGAGGGTCCATTTGCACCATCCGTTTCCTGAGTGTCTTCCAGGCCATCAGCATCAGCCCCAGGAACTCCAAATGGGCAGAGCTTAAAATGAAGGCTTCCGAGTATGTTGGCTCCATCTTGTGCCTCATCTAGTTCCCATACAGCCTTGTAAATGTTATTTTTCTTATGTACATTACTGGAAATTTTCCCAAGGGAAATCAAACAAACCTCCAATATCATGGGTACTGTTCTAGTATTCGTCACGACAAAACTACAGAGTCATTACATGCAGCCCTGCTGTCTTTCCCTGATGCTTTGTGTGTGGGGCTCATGCTCTTCACCAGCAGCTCCATGGTTTCCATCCTGCACAGACCCAGGCAGCAGATGAGACACATGCTCAGGACTAATATCAGCCCTGGATCTTCTCCTGAGTCCAGAGTGACCAAACACATTCTTCTCCTGGTCAGCTCCTATGACTGTTTTTACACACACTCCTGCATCTTTCAAGTTTGTCTGTCACTTACTTATGATCCCAACTTTTTCATGGTGAACGTATCTGCAATAGTTGCTGGGTTTTTCCCAGCTGTCAGCCCTCTTCTTCTCTTGAGGTGTGAATCCAGGCTCTGCCTTGCCTGTGTAAGCAATAGAAAAGAACCTATTATATAAGAAATGGGTAAATTTTTTATATTTTTCATTACTGGTTTTTTCTCCATCATCCTCCAGAATTGTTCACCCTTACACATTCATATTATATGAATGTACAGGTTGACACAATGGTACTGTTTTATTAGATATTTATGTGTGCATACATTTTTGTTTATCATTTATCAAGGAATAATTTCAGAAAATTCTCTATTAAAACCATATATTTCATAGTTAAACACAATACTGGTTAAAACAAAGGTAATCTGGTCTAACTTATAATAAATGTTTTATACATGCCTGTATTCTGGTTGATTAACTTGATAAAATACAAGGCATATATTGCTCATTTATCTACATTGATGCTTGTATCTTAGCTATGTCTTTAGTAAGAAAGATTCAGTGAATTAGACAAACATCATGTCACTTTAGCACCTGAAATTAGTCTTAAAATTTTCATATAAAAGTGGACTTATCTGGGCAGTAATCATCAATCTATGTTGTCACTCTAACACTGGTTACATTTTCTTTACTGATTTCTATTACGTTAACTTTTTTCAATAAAATGGAGCAAAACACTGGTATTGTTCAGACAATTGAATGCAGGTGTTTTGTGCTCTGGGTGAATGATTTGCGGGTAACAATGCACAATATACATACCATAGTTAACCCTGAGTGATGTGCTTTGAAATTTGGTTGTAGGTTTTTTTCTTCCACTTCCTTTTTTTCCTTTGGTTTTATCTTGGAGTAAAATGGATTTGAAAAAAAAAATGGAACAAAACTAAATAGTGAGAACAGTATGGGATTTCAAAAACAAGACAGAAGGAAATCCCCATAATAATTGCTATATTGCATATTGCTATTCTCTAAATAAAAGCTCAGACTACCACCTTTAGGCCTACAATGTCAATCAAAGAATTTTAACATTAAGTTATTTTTGATTATTTCACTTGCTGCTATCTCAGACTGTGTTCCTCTGAATCAGCCAGTTGCTTATGGGGGTGGTGGCAGGGAGCTTTTCTTGTCTCCCAGCCCACACAGCAGCTGGCTCACAGGAGTGCATGGCTTGGTTTCTTGGTTCTCCTATCAGCCTATGACTGCTACTGGCTCATGGGAAAGTGCATCTTAGCTTCTTGATTCTCCTCTTGGCCTGCATGGATGCTGCCCCTCATAGGAAGGTGTAGCATGGCTTCTTGGTGTTCTTCCAAGATCAAAACTACCATTGGCTAATGAGAGGCCACAGTTTGGTTTCTTCATTCTTGTCCTGGACCTCATGGCTGCTTCTGGCACATGGGAGGGCACATCCTGGATTCTTGGTTTTTTACATTGTACTTGACTGTCACTGGTTCATAGGAAGGGACCATACATTTCATTTCTAACTGCTGATTGTTAACTTACTCTATTATATCTTTAAAACATTTTTACATATAGGTCATACATGCTGTGCTCAATGTCAGTTTTCCAAATGGCTTATGTAAATTGAAAAAAAAGAGATGGTCTGAGCACTGTGGATCTCTGAAGCATATTAAAGGTCTGGAACATCCTAAACAGTGATGGACTGTAAACTTAAGGTCAGTTTCTGGCATTTTCAGCTTTTACCACTGTAGTACCTGCCCATCCCCTCTTGATGGCACAGGGCCAACTGTTGTGCTATGGAGTAGCCTGCCTACATGTTCAAAAATAATGTGTGCTCAAAACATTTATGGTTCAATTATTATGACACTGTGATCTGGCTGCAATGTCTATATTTCACAGTATTGCCTCAGAGCCTGAGGGACATACCTAGAAAACTCCTCACACCATTACAGGCCATGCTTCCTTCTGTGATTTAAAAGGCCAGAGTCTCTCTTTTCAATTTTGACTATTTCTTTGTGTTGGAACTTAGGGTGCTGAGCCAACCAGTAACCAGGCTGCCGCCCTGGTAAGTGACTCTGGTCTGGCAAGCTGCGGCCACCCCAGGGTGGGAAAACAAGAAGCAACAGTGTTTCCTGAGAACCAGGCCATGTGGGAACTTAAGGTGCTCAGCCAACCAATAACCAGCCTGCCGCCCTGATAAGGGACTGAGGTCTGGCAAGCTGCAGCCACCCCAGGGGGGGGAAACAAGCAGCAACATTGTTTCCTGAGATCCGCAACATGTTGGAACTTAGGGCACTGAGCCAACCAGTAACCAGCCTGTTGCCCTGGTAAGTGACTGTGGTCTGGCAAGCCACGGCCACCCCAGGGCGGGGAAACAAGAAGTAACAGTGTTGCCTGAGATCCAGGTCATGTTGGAACTTAGGGTGCTGAGCCAACCAGTAACCAGCCTGCTGCCTACCGGCTCACGGGCTTAGAATCAAACATACCATATCCCCCCTCCCCTGCTAACAATGGGGATCCAGGGATCTGGGTATCTCTTGGGAGGTGACCATATGTGGTATACCAAGTGGGGGGAGTTTCCTTCTACTATCTCTGAAGGTAGATATTTTTAACACTGTTTTGCTTTGTCCTGATTAATGCTGTTGCTCTATTCTATATTCTGTTTTGATGTGTTCTATAATGTTGCATATTTCTTTTGATTTTGCTGTACCTAATAGTAGAACAACTATTTTGAAGATAATGAGATATACAGTGGTGCCTATTATTGTTGTCCTGGTGACCTGCTGTGATGTTCTGTGCCAATTTCACTATATTGTCTCAATTGGCTTTATTCCATCTTGTTTTGTTGTATATTACTACCTCCAAGTTAATGAAAATTAAATAAAAATAAAACAATAGAACTTGAGAATACAAGGTAACAAAATACCACCAAAAACTCCCAACTCCATCAAAGCTGTTCCATGTGACATGGATGAGGAAAAACTCAAAAACAAAATAACAGAATTATATAAGGTGATTAAAAAGGAAATAACAACAACAAAACAGATCAATAAGGTACTGAGCAAGCTGAAACATGATATAATGAAACAGATAATGTAGTTAAAAAGCCAAAGGAGAAAAAGCAAATGCACTAAAGTATATAACAGTATGTATGTTTAAGTATGTGGGATTGATAAACATATTACAAAGTTTTTTTGGATCGTTGAACAGAACTGTTTATAGCCTCACTATTTGTTCACTTTGTATGCCTTAATTTTGTAACATGAACAACTATTTCTAAGAAGACAATATGTAATTTATCAAGTAGTGATTTCATAATTTTTTTGAAATTCTGTATTATTTCTACCCTTTTTTCTGTTTTGCTTTTTTCTCTTTAAATAAAATTTAAAAAAATAAAATAAAATTTTAAAAAAATGAATTAGTGTTGGTCCTTATCAAAAGCTTTCTCTGCATCTATACAAATAATCATGTTGTTCTTACTTTTGGCTCTATTGATATGGTGGATTACATTTATTGATTTACGTGTCTTAAACCATCCCTGCATTCTTCAATGAATCCCACTTGGTCAGGGTGAATAATCTTCTTGATGATTTGCTGTATCCTGTTTGCTAATATTTTATGGAGAATTTTTGCATCTATGTTCATTAGGGATATTGGGGTATAGTTCTCTTTTTTAGTTGGGTCTTTCTCTGGTTTGGTGCTAGAGTAATATTTGCTTCCAGGAATGACTTAGGAAGAATTGCTTCCCTTTCAATTTCATTGAAGATTTTGAGGGGTGTCTGCATTAAGCCTTCTTTGTATTTCTTGTAGAATTCTGCAGTGAATCCATCTGGGCCTGGGCTCTTCTTTTATGGCAGGGGCTTAATTATATTTTCAATTTCATTAATAGAATTTGGGTTATTCAGCAGTTTTATATCTTCCTGATCCAGATTTGGTAGTTCATAAGTATCTAGGAATCTGTCTATTTCTTCAGTGTTATCAAACCTATAAGAGTAGAGGTTTTTGAAATAGGTATTGATGAACTTCTGTATTTGCACCGAGTCTGTAGTAATTTTACCTTTGGATGGCAGCCTGTCCCGAGGTTCCACAGGCTTTGGTCCACCACGTCCAGCATCTGCCTTGCAACTTAGGGAGCCAAGAGCTCATAGAGGGGAGTTAGGACCCTGTGAGGTGAGTCCTGCTGCTCCAATGTGGGCTCGTGGAGAGCTGGTGACCTGTGCTCCAGACATTTGAGCTTGGGCTAGCTACCAGGTACACTGGACCAAGTCCTGGAAGCTCCTCAGGCTTAGTACACCACACCCAGCAGCCTTCTCTCAGTTCAGGAGTCAGAGGCCAAGCTGGTGGCCTGACAGCCTGGTGTGGCCGGGCCTGGGGAGAGCTTAAAACCAGCACTCCCAGCGGTTGAGATCATACTCACACTCTAGGACACTGGACTGTGGCCCGAGGTTCAATTGACACCAGTTTACAAGGCCCAGCTTCCACCTTTCAATTTAGAGAGTCAAGAGCCTGTGGCGGAGCCACTGCTGCTCCAGGAACTGAGGGTGCAAGAGGTAATTCACCACACATCCAGAGGAAGCTTTGGAACACCACTCAAAGCAAGGAAATATAGAAAAATGACAAAAGGAAAGACAAAAAGGCAGGCTCAAAGCTCCAGCCCACCACAAGAAAGCTTAGAAGCCGTGTACATAGAAGAAAAAAAGAAGCCATACACCTGAAATGTCTGAAATGATATCAAATGAAATAAAGCTGCAACTAGGGAAAGCTATGGAGAAATACTAATCAGAAATACTTGCCCAGGTAAAACAACAATTGATAAAAATAGTGAAAGAATTTATGAATGCATCTATTTAAGACACAGCTAAAAAAATAGAGGAGCAAAGCAAACCAATAGAATCCCTGAATGAACACAATAACAAACAAAAAATACATAAAGCAGATTCAAAGAGATACACAGGAAATCAAAAATGCTATTGAAAGCTGCCAAAACCACATCAATGAAAGTGAAGGTAGAATTTCAGACCTCGAAGATAAGATTGCAGCCAGTGAACAGGAAAGGAAAGATCTCTTAAAAATAACAAAGAATCAGGAAATAACAGTCCAACACCTGCAAGATGATGCAAAGAAAAATAACATAAGATTAATAGGAATAAATGAAAAATAAGGGGACCGCCCAGATGATATCAAGCGGATATTTACAGAAGTAATAGATAAAAACTTCCCAAACTTTCCTTATTGCATGAATTTGAGTTTTTTCTTTCCTTTTTTAAATAAGGTTGGCCAGGGGCTTATCAATTTTATTTATTTTTTCAAAGAACCAACTCTTTGATTCATTGAACCTTTGTATTGTTTTCTTAGTGTCTATTGCATTAATTTCTGATCCAATCCTTATAATTTCCTCCCTTCTTTTGCTTTGGGCTTAGCTTGCTCTTATTTTTCTAGAAGTTTGAATTGTAGCATCGGGTTGTTTATTTGTGTTGGTTCTGTCTTCCTGATGTGGGAACTCGTGCAATAAATTTTCCTTTGAGGACTGCTTTCATTGCATCCCACAAATTCTGATAAGTTGTGCTTGTGTTTTCATATGCTTGTAGATATTGTTTAATTTATTCTTTATTGTTTATTTATTCACTGATTGCTCAAGAGTATATTACTTAGTTTTCATGTGTTTGTGAAGTTTTTGCAGTTGCTTTTATCAAGAATTTCTAATTTCCTGGCACTATGATCTGATAACATGCATGGGATAATTTCAATTTTATTTGCATTTACTTGAATATATTCTGTGGGCTAGTATATGGTCTATTTTAGAGAATGTCCCATGTACTGCTGAGAAGAATGTGTATTCTGAAGTTGTTGGATGGAAAAATCTATATACGTCTATCAAGTCCATTTGTTCACAGGTATGATTCAAATGTCATTTCTTTACTGATTTTCTGTCTAGTTGATCTGTCCCTTTGTATCAATGATGTGTTAAAATATCCTGTTATAATTGTGTTATTGCTTATTTGACTTTTCATTTCTTTTAATATTTGCTTTTTATAGCTGGGTGCTCTGGAATTTGGTGCATATATATATATTTAAGATTGTTATATCTTCCTCTTGATGTTTTCACCTAACTAGTATGTAGTGACCTTTTTTATCTCTTTGGATCATTCTTGGTTTGAAGTTCAAATTGTCTGCAAAGAGGATTGTTACTCCCACATTTTTTGGCTTCCTGTTGCATGAAGTATTGTTTTCCATCCTTTGAGTTTCAGTCTATGGTTTTCCTTTTGTGTAAGATGGGTTTCTTGTAGACACCATATGGTTGGATGTTGTTTCTTGATACATTCTGCCTGTCTGTTTCTTTTGATTGGTGAGTTGAGACCATTTACATTAATGGTAATAACTGTTATATATTGGTTTATTGTTCACGTGTTATCATTCTGGTGTTGTATCTTTAGTTTTCCTTTCTATTTAATTGTCTGCTTTGCTTGGTGTTTTATACTATGTGTATCTAGAATATCTTTAAGTATTCCTTGTAGGGCTGGTTTAGTGGCACTGAAGTTCTTCAGCTGTCCTTTGTCAGGGAAGTATTTTATTTCTCCATCCATTATGAAGGACAGTTTTGAAGGATACATCAGTCTGGGTTGGAAGTGATTTTCCTTTAAGATCTGAAATACTTCCCTCCATGCTCTTCGTGACTTCTTTTTTTGTGCTGAGAAGTCTGCTGTGATTCTGATAGGTTTTCCTTTATAGGTGATCTGTCTTTTCTGTCAGCTTTTAGTATTTTGTTCTTATGGTGGGTTTCTGGGATGGTGATTATTATGTGTGTGGGTGTAGTTTTATTTTTGTTATGGCTATTTGGAGTTCTATATGCTTCACTAATCCAAATGTCAGTTTCCATTCTCATGTCTGGGAAGTTTTCAGCTATTACTTCTGTAAACATCCTCTTGATATCATTTGGGTTGTCCCCTTCTTTTTCATTTATCCCTATTAATCTTATGTTATTTTTCTTTGCATCATCTTGCAGGTATTTAATTGTTATTTCCTGATTCCTTGTTATTTTAAAAGATCTTTCCTTTTCTGTTCACTAGCTGTGATCTTATCTTTGAGTTCTATTGACATACCCTTTAAAACTGTCCTTTGAGTTCTATTGATGTACCCTTCAAAACTGTCCTTCAAAATGGATGGAAATTCTATCTTCACTTTCATTGAGGTGATTTTTACATCTTTCAATAGAATTTTTGTTTTCCTGTATATCTCTTTGAAGCTGCTTTATGTATTGTGTTTGTTTCTTATAGTGTTCATTCAGGGATTCTATCTGTTTGCTTTGTTCCTCTAATTTTTTAGCTGTGTCTTCACTATATGTGTTCACTATTTCTTTCACTACTTTTATCATTTCTTCTTTTACCTGGGCAATTATTTCTAATTTGAATTTCTCCATAGCTTCCCTTAGTTGCTTCTTTTTTTCAGTTGATATCATTTCAGTCATTTCAGTTGGTGGCTTCTATTTTCTTCTATGTACATGGCTCTCAGGCTTTCTTGGGATGGGCTGCTGATTTGAACCTGCTTTTTGGTCTTTCCTTTTGTAAGTTTTTGTTTATTTCCTTGGTTTGAGTGGTGTTCCAAAGCTTCCCCCATTGTTTCTCAAATCACCTACTGCACCCCCAGCTACTGGAACAATCTCAGCTCCTCTGCAGGCACTTGGCTCCCTAAATTGAGAGGCAGAAGCAGGGTGTGGAGAACTGGGGCCAGAGAAAGCCCCAGGACACAACCCCCTTTCCTTGGTGTGTGGATGTGAACTCAGCAACTGAAAATGCTTGTCTCATGCTTTCCCCAGGCCAGCCCAATTGAGCCCAGA
Source organism: Dolichotis patagonum (assembly GCA_004027295.1). Classification (NCBI taxonomy): domain Eukaryota; kingdom Metazoa; phylum Chordata; class Mammalia; order Rodentia; family Caviidae; genus Dolichotis; species Dolichotis patagonum. The sequence continues at coordinate 9,844 of PVJX010032044.1, read as the reverse complement.
GTCCTCGTGCCAGGTTTCTGCCTCCTGGACTGAAACAAGGCCACTGAGCGTGGTTGACTGAGGTCCTGCAATCTGCTGGAACCAGTACAGCATCCAAGTAGCTCCCCAGAAAGTCAAAAGCTAGAATGTAGGTCTCCAACCTTCCCCAGGTCACTGGAAATCACCTGAGGCAATCTCGACTCCTCTGCAGATTCTTGGCTCTCTTAATTGAGATGCAGAAGCTGGGCATGGAGAACTGTGGTAGGCAGAGCCCCCAGGGCACAATCCCCAGCAAGAGTCTTTTCACTCTAACACTCTAACACTTGTGTCTTTGGGACCCGAAACTCTCGGACCCATAGAGTGGCCAGGGCTGTTTGGATCGAAAGTCTGCACAGATCTGCATCACGGCATGACTCTTTGGGGCTGTTAGGCACGCACTTCATCCACAAGGAACTGCCCGGAGATCGGCATCTGGGCCAGGTCTGTTTGGGCCCATAGCCCCGCCCTTCACCCCCAGGAAGTCTCCCAGAAAGCAGCATTTCAGGCTGTCTCTTTGGGACCCGAAACTCTCGGACCCGTAGAGTGGCCTGGGCTGTTTGGATTGAAAGTCTGCGCAGACCTGCATCTCGGCACAACTCTTTGGGGCTATTAGGCCTGCCCTTCATCCACAGGGAACTTCCTGGAGACGGCATGTGGGCTGGGTCTGTTTGGGCCCATAACCCTGACCTTCACCCCAGGAAGGCTCCCAGAAAGCAACATCTCGGCCTGTCTCTTTGGGACGTGAAAGTCTTGGACCCACAGAGTGGCTCGAGTTGTTTGGATTGGGAATATTGTGGAGACTGGCATCTTGGCCAGGTCAGTTTGGGACCGGGAACTTTTCAGAAACCAACATACTGGCCTGACTCTTTGGGACTTGTAGGCCCTTCACTCTCAGGGAACCTCCTGGAGACCTGCCTGGGACAATGCACAGAGGCCTGGCCTGCCTGAGATTCCACAGGCTCTGGGGTGGCCACACCCAGCATTCGCCTTACAAATTAGGGAGCCAGGAGCCCACAGAGGGGAGTTAGGTCCCTGTAAGGAAGCCAGGAGCCTGTGGGGGAGCCAATGCCCCTCCAGAAACTGATGGTGTAACAGGTAACTTGCCACATAAGCAGAGAAAGGTTTGGAACACCACTCAAAGTAAGGAAATACAGAAAAATGACAAGAGGCAAGACCAAAAGGCAGGCTCAAAGCCCTAGCCTTCCCCAAGAAAGCTTAGAAGCTGTGTACATAGAAGAAAAAAGAAGCCATACACCTGAAATGTCTGAAATGATATCAATTGAAATAAATATGCAAATAGGGAAAGCTATGGAGAAATTCAAACCAGAAATACTTGCCCAGGTAAAAGAAGAATTGATAAAAACAGTGAAAGAAATAGTGAATGCATCTAGTGAAAACACAGCTAAAAAATTAGAGGAACAAAGCAAACAGATAGAATCCCTCAAAGAACAATATAAGAAACAAGCAGAATGCATACAGCAGATTCAAAGAGATATACAGGAAATGAAAAATTCCTTTGAAAGCTGTAAAAACCACCTCAATGAAAATGAAGACAGAATTTCAGACCTCGAAGATAAGATTGCAGCCAGTGAGCAGGAAAGACAAGATCTTTTAAAAATAACAAAGAATCAGGAAATAACAATTCAACACCTGCAAGATGATGCAAAGAAAAATAACATAAGTTTAATAGGGATAAATGAAAAACAAGGGGACAGCCCAAATGATATCACAAGGATAGTTACAGAAGTAATAGCTGAAAACTTCCCAAACATGAGAATAGAAACAGACATCTGGATAAGTGAAGCATATAGAACTCCAAACAGCCATAACCAAAATAAAACTACACCCAGACACATAATAATCACCATCCCTGAAATCCAACATAAGAATAGAATACTAAAAACTGTTAGAGAGAAAAGATAGATCACCTATAAAGGACAACCTATCAGAATCACGGCAGAATTCTCAACACAAACAATATAATCAAGAACAGCATGGAGTGAAGTCTTTCAGATCCTAAAGGAAAACCACTTCCAACCCAGACTGACATACCCTGCAAAACTGTCCTTCAAAATGGATGGAGAAATAAGATACTTCCATGGCAAAGAACAGCTGAAGAACTTCATGAACACCAAACCAACCCTACAAAGAATACTGAAAGACATTCTAGATACACACGGGAGAAAACCACCAAGCAAGGCAGACATTTACACAGAATGGAAAGCTAAAGACACAACAGCAGAAAGATAACATGTCAACAATAAACCAATATATAACAGTTACAACCATTAATGTAAATGGCCTCAACTCAGCAATCAAAAGAAACAGACTGGCAGAATGGATTAAGAAAAAACATCCAACCATATGCTGTCTACAAGAAACCCATCTAACCCAAAAGGACAGTCATAAACTGAAAGTCAAGGGATGGAAAACAATACTTCATGCAACAGGAAACCAAAAAAACGCAGGAGTGGCAATCCTGTTTGCAGACACTGTAAATTTCAAACCAAGAATTATCCAAAGAGATAAAGAAGGTCACTACATACAAATTAGAGGAAAACTTCAAGAGGAAGAGATAATAATCTTAAATATATATGCACCAAATTGCAGAGCACCCAGCTATATAAAGCAAATACTAACAGAAATGAAAAATCAAATAAACAATAACACAATTATAACAGGAGACTTTAATACACCATTGACACAAGGGACAGATCAACTAGACAGAAAATCAGCAAAGACATAACAGAACTGAATCACACCTGTGAACAAATGGACTTGATAGATGTATACAGAGTGTTCCATCCAACAACATCAGAATATACCTTCTTCTCAGCAATACATGGGACAGTCTGTAAAACAGACCATATACTAGCCCAAAGACCATATTACGTAAATGCAAAAGAACTGAAATTGTCCCATGCATGTTATCAGATCATAGTGATGTGAAACTAGAAATTAATGATAAAAGGAAATGCAAAAAACTCAGAAACACATGGAAACTGAGTAATGCACTGTTGGTAAACCAGTGGGTCACAGAAGAAATTAAAGAAGAAATTAAACAATATCTACAAGCATATGAAAATACAAACAAAACTTACCGGAATTTGTGGGATGCAATGAAAACAGTCCTGAGAGGAAAATTTATTGCATTGTGTTCCCACATCAGGAACACAGGACGAACACAAATAAACAACCTGATGCTACAACTCAAACATCTAGAAAAAAATAAGAGCAAGCCAAGCCAAAAGCCAAAAGAAAGGGGAAATTATAAAGATTAGAGCCGAAATTAATGCAATAGAGACTAAGAAAACAGTACAAATGATCAATGAATCAAAGAGTTGGTTCTTTGAAAGAATACATAAAATTGATAAGCCCCTAGCCAACCTTATTTAAAAAAGGAAAGAAAAAACTCAAATTCATCTAATAAGGAATGAAAGAGGTGAAATCACTATAAACTCCACAGAAATACATAAGCTTGTCAACATCTATTTGGAAAACCGCTACTCTCATAGGTTCAATAACACAGAAGAAATAGACGGATTCCTATATAGATATGAACTACTGAAGCTCGATCAGGAAGATGTAAAAATGCTGAACAAGCCAATGTCTATTACTTTGAAAATATAATTAAGTCCTTACCAACAAAGAAGAGCCCAGGCCCAGATGGATTCACTGCCAAATTCTACAAGAAATACAAAGAATACTTAATTCTGACACTCCTCAAACTTTTCAATGAAGTTGAAAGGGAAGCAATTCTTCCTAAGTCATTCCTGGGAGCAAATATTACTGTAGCACCAAAACCAGAGAAAGACCCAACAAAAAAGAGAACTAGATGCCAATGTCCCTAATGAATATAGATGCAAAAATTCTCCATAAAATATTGGCAAACAGGATGAAGCAAATCATCAAGAAGATTATACACCATGACCAAGCAGGATTTATCCCATGAATGCAGGGATGGTTCAACATACACAAATCAATAAATGTAATTCACCATATCAATAGAGACAAAAGGAAGAACCACATGATCATCTCTATAGATGCAGAAAAAGCTTTTGATAAGGTCCAACACTCATTCATGATAAGAACCTTACAGGGAATTGGAATAGAAGGTGTTTACCTCAATATGATAAAGGCCATCTGTGACAAACCAACAGCCAGCATCATATTAAATCGTCAAAAATTGAAAGCCTTTACCTTAAAATCAGGCACAAGACAAGGATGTCTCCATCACTGCTCCTATTCAGCATAGTACTGGAAATACTAGCCAGAGTAATTAGAGAAGAGAGAGAAATAAAGGAGTAAAGATAGGAAAAGAGTAAGTTAAATTATCATTATTTGCAGCTGACATGATACTTTACATAGAAGACCCCTAAAACTCCCTTGAAAGACTCCTAGATGTAATAAATAAATTCAACAATGTAGCTGAAAACAAAGTTAATACTCAAAAATCAATAGCGCTCCTATACACTAACTACAAAAATACTGAGAGAGAAGTAAGAGAAGCCACACCCTTCACACTAGCATCCAAAAAATGAAATGCTTATCAATTATTCTCACAAAAGAAGTAAAAGAGCTATACAAGCAAAATTATAATACCTTGAAAAAGGAAATTGAAGTGGACCTCAGATAATGGAAGGACATCCTCTGTTCATGCATAGGAAGAACAAACATTGTGGAAATGGCCATTCTCCCAAAATTACTATACAGATTCAATGCCATCCCAATCAAAATACCACTAACATACCTCATAGATCTAGAGAAATCACCCCTAAAATTCATCTGGAACCAGAAGGGACCTAGAATATCAAAGGCATTTCTAATCTGCAAAGGCAAGGCAGGAGGCATCACAATCCCTGATTTGAAATTATACTACAAAGCTACTGTAATAAAATAAGCATGATACTGGAATAAAAACTGACGTGAACATCAATGGAATAGATTGAAAGATACAACCACAGTCACAATCTCACTCAACCACCTTATCTTTGATAAAGGTGCCAAACATGTTCTCTGGAAGAATGACAGTCTCTTCAAAAAATGGTGCTGGAATAATTGGCTATCCATATGCAGAAGACTAAAACTAGACCCATGCTTATCACCATGTACTAAACTGAAATCTAAATAGATCAAAGATCTAAATATTAAAACAGAAACACTAAATCTGTTTGAACACAAATTAGGTAAAAACCTCGAAGATATAGGGGTAGGTAGAGAATTCATGAACAAGAATCAAACTGCATGGGAAATACTTCCCAGAATCAAGAAGTGGGATCACATCTTATTAAAGAGTTTTGCATGTCAAAAGAGTTTTCCAGCAGAGTGAAAATAAAACTTACAATTTGGGAAAAAATCTTCAGACAAAGAACTTCTGTCTAGACCTTATTAAGAATTAAAAAATATCAGACCCTCAAAATTCAAAGACCCAATCCAAAAATGGGCATCTGAAATGAATACATAGTTCTCAGATGAAGAAATATGAATGGCAAATAAATACATGAAAAAATATTCATCATCATTAGTCATGAAAGAAATGCAAATTAAAACCACACTAAGATTCCATCTCACCCCAGAAAGAATGGCAAGGATAGAAAAAACTACCAACAACAAGTGGTGGAGAGTCTGTGTGGAAAAAGGAACTCTTCTGCATTTTTGGTGGGAGTATAGACTGGTGCAGCCACTGTAGAGGTCAGTCTGGAGATTCCTCAAAAAGCTGGGCTTGGAAGTCCCATTTGACCCAGCTTTTCCACTCCTAGGCATATTCCCATAAGAACGGAAACCATCATACCACAGTGATACATGTGTACCCATGTTTATAGCAGCACAATTTGTAAGAGCCAGATCTTGGAAACAACCTAAGTGCCCATAAACTCAGGAATGGATTAAAAAGTTGTGGTATTTTTGTACAATGGAGGACAACTCACATATAAAGAATGATCACATCGAGATATTTATAAATAAGTGGACACGATTTGAGACCATACTCATAAGCAAAATAAACCAAACTCACATGTGTAAATACCGTATAGTCTCCCTAGTATGAGAGTTGGTAAGAGTATATAAGATTTTATGGTAATCATGATTACCCATTTCATTGCTTTGAAGCCTTTCAGTGTTTCCATTCATCAGTTGTAATGGTTTTATTCTGTTTTTTTTTTTTTACTTTACTATGCGTGATGGTATGAACAGCAGTTTTGAAGAAAACAAAACATTATGACAGCCATTGCTGATTTAATATCATCTTCCTTTGAAGTCCTACCATGTTTCTACTCTGCTATTACCATTGGTTCTATCATGTTTTGTCTTAATGGGATTTTAACATATGTGATAGTATAAACAAATCTTTTTATTCAAAATGAGATATTATAGTAGCCATTTATCATAGTTATTCGGTTCAGAATGTCCTCTAATTCTTTCATTCTCTTGAATGGTTTTATACTATTGTGTTATGATTGATATTATTGTATTTGAAACTATGCTCAACTATAGCAGAGAAAGATAGTTTGATCACTACTGTTAATGTCCGGTTGTCTTATTTTAAAGTGTTGTGTTGTTTATGTTTTTCTGTTCTCACCTGCTTTGTTCTGTTCTCTTTTGTTTTATTCTCTTTAGAATAAAAAAAAGAAAAGACTCTTGCGAGTATGGAGACCTCTTTTCCCCAGGACAGTGATACTGGCCTTGGCTCTGTTCTGATATTTGTATTCCTCTTCAGTCTGAGAGTGACCTGTCACACCCAGTCACTGTGTGCAAGGAGTGTCTCTGCACTGGTCTATTAATGGCAACAGATCTTACCGTACATCTATGATGGGCTGAAAATTTTTATTACAATTTATCCAATTTTTGAATGACCCATAAAGACTATGTATACTGCTAGACATGTAGACTGGGACATGGTGGGTTATGGAAGCAAAAAGGAAGTGAAAAAGATAGGAGAACACGAGCAAGAAGAGCCCTAGATGACAGGGAACTGCGAGTGTTAGACCTGAGGCTCAACTGAATGCTCTTGTTCCAACATGGGAATGGAGAACTGGCAGAGAGGAGCTTGGAAAACATATTTTAGCGAGGAGACCAAATGGCAAAGAGCAGGAAACTTAATCAGAGATTATGAAAAGCAGCCCAACTTTGAGAATCTGCTAAACTCCTAATAGCAAGCTTGTGTTTGAGTCCCAGGTAGTTTTGGAATGGTTTACCCTCACTGGCCAGTGAAAGGCACTGTTTGAATTAAGGCCCTGTTTTATATTTATTTTCCTTTATACCTGTACAGATATTTCCCACATGTAAATTTCTGTACGGCTCCCAAGTAGTGCACTGTGCCTTGCACACTGATTAAATTGTGTCCCTCTGTCTCTTCACCTGATTCTCCCACACCTTACTCGAAAACTACCTCTTACCCACCTGGGTCCTCTGGTGCTTAGGGATCCTGGCACTCAGCAGTCCTCCCCTGATTGAGGGGTTTTCCTGTGGGTTCTGCATGCTGGGCATGGCACAGAGTTCACATGGGCTCAGTGTTCCCTCAGGTTTGGGAGAGTAGGGGATTGGCTGGTCCCACTTGGTACTGCTGGGTGCCCCTTACTCCTTGTGTTTCACCAATTGCAGTCTGTGGCTGCTACCCACGAGCCCTGAGGTACCAAAGGCTCTCAGCAGCACCTGTTTAGGGTGGGAAAGTTCCCTTGCAGGGAGCACACAGTGACCGCTGGGCAGGCTGTGACAAGGACATGGAGCTTCCTGCTGTTTGGGGAGAGTTGGGCGACTTTCTGCTCTAGCACCACATGGCCGCCCTTCCTCCCCCATGTCTCAGGGTGGCAGTTGGTGACTTCATGTTCCAAGCCCTGTCTTACTTCTTGGTTCCCAACCCCACATGGCAGGAAGACAAGTACGGCAGCTTTTCCCATAGCACTGGCCTCTCATGCTTCGGCCCCTTCCTTCAGATGGCAGAGCAACTCCTAGGTGGAATCTTCAGCAGACCTGGAGTGCTGAGTTATTGTGTAAAAGAGACACTACATACCTTTCTAATTGTCCTGAAGATACAGTTGACCTACTGGATTTGTGCTGTGGCTTGATCTTCTATATTCAGCTACATTTGTCTCCCATCTTTCTCATTCACTCTCCTGTGGGCTTCCCAAACACAGCTCTGCATCTGCTTGGTCATTCTGCGTCTCCTCTGAAGACTCAGTTCCATTTGGTTCATTTAAATCAGTAAGACCCATAAACAGGTGATGTAACAGCTCCAAGATGATTTACATGTTCACTAGAAGAATCTACCAAATGTTGCTCTAATACTTGATATATTCAATCAGCAGTTCTAATCTGCGGATATACCCTAGCAACTTTTCATATGGCTGAGTACTCACCATTGTCTTTGAAACTGGACTCATTTTTTCCTCAGTGGTTTTTGGCATGGGGACTGCATTTGATTTTAAAATATGTGTCAAGAATATTGTGAGCTTGAATTCACCCCCAAATCCAACAGCATAAATTTAGCTTTGGCTTCCAAATTCAAGTTGGCATCTTCACCACTTCATTCAGCGGCACCAGGTTCATTTACATGAATTGATTCTATTCAGCAGAAATGCTTTCAACTTGACTAACTTCAAACTACTTTGCATTGCTGCACAGGTAAATACTACGCACAACTAAAAATGCAGACCTTTGGAAGGGAAAGTTGTAAATCTTTCTATTGAAAGACAAAAGTGTAAATTAACCAAAATTGTAAATCCAGGGTATGGAAATTGAAAACTGGAAGCTGATTTCCATTACATTTAGAAATTCATATTTATATTTTCTCTACACACTGTTTAAAAAACAATGGATCAGAATACACACATGTGAAACATTTTCTGTTACCAAACATAAGATGCAGATGATTAGAACCCAGTACAAAACCTCAAAGTTGACCTGCCTTGCAATAATTCTGCAACTGCTCAGCTGCCCAATACAACTTTTTGAAAATGAAGATGCCCACTGATCTTTTGTGTTTACAAGGTCACAAACTGGTGTTAACATGCTACAGTGCCTCATGCAGCCATAGGAAGTCTTGGGAAACAAAATCCTCATAGTACATCTTAAAAATCTACATGGGAACAACTTGTCCACACAAAGCAAATATTACTGTAAATGTGACTGAATACTCCCTCTTATGTCTTCCCTGATACTGCACAGTCACTAGGAATCTATATTGTGTTTCTGTATGATGTTCTGATTCATAGAAATTTTGGATGTTATGGGATTGATTTGCACTACACAAAGTGTAAATAAAAGAGATGCATGTCTAAAAGAGAAAGAAATCTATAGCTATTTATATGTGGGTGATTCCAAAAAATGCAAGTTGAAAGTGAAATGTTGTAGAGAATTTTCACAAATAGCAATAGAATTTTAGGTAACTATTCAAATGAAAGGGGTATGACATAGAAGCGAAACATGATATATAATTTACTAAGTTCAACAACAATAACAACAATAAAAAATAACAACAGTAAAATCATGAGAAAACAAGGCAACATGTACCAAAAATTCCAAACTCCTTCAGTGCCTCTTTTAGATAATGAAGGGAATAAATTCCAGACCAAAAATGCCCAAAACAGGTAGTCACAATCATTGAAGACTTCAAGGAGAGATAAATAAAGAGCTATGTAATCAATTGCTAAGTTTAATAAGGAGATGGAAGGAGATACCAATAAGAGCTTATTGAATTAAGGGAAAAAAGCAATGTAATATAGTATAAAATGATGGAATGCTTCCAAATACACTCTATGAAGCCAACATGACTCTCATATAAAACTGGGTAAATATTTGACAGAAAATGTAGACTATATATTAATATTTC
>PVJX010032043.1:0-20793 GCA_004027295.1 Dolichotis patagonum | reverse complement strand
AGGAGCTGCTCAACATAGCTAGAGAAGAAATAGATAAGAAACTACAGGAGCATGGGAAATTGAAACGTTGAATGAACAATGCAGAAAACAAGCAGAATCTATGAAACAAATTGAAAGAGATGCAAGAAACAAAAAATTGCATTGAAAGCATACAAAGCCGTTTAAATGAAGCTGAGGATACAATTTCGGACCTTGAGGACAGGATCTCAGATAGCGATCTTGAAAGGGTAGAACTTATAAAAACAACAAAGCAACATGAAATGACAATCCAACAGCTACAAGATGATGCCAAGAGAAACAATGTTAGAGTAACAGGCATTAGTGAGGAGGCAGGAGACAATGCAAAGGATATAGCTAAGCAGTTCACAGAAATAATGGCAGAAAATTTCCAAAACATGGGGGAAAAATTGGATATACAAATAAGTGAGGCATATAGAATGCCACACAGTCATAACCAACATAAACCTACACCCATATATATAATAATTAAGATCTCAGACATACAGCATAAAAACAGAATACTAAAAGCTGTTTGAGAAAAGACACAACTCACCTATCAAGAAAAGCCTATTAGAATCACTGCAGACTTCTCAGCACAAACCTTCAGGTTAAGATGACCTTGGAGTGAAATATTTTAAGCCCTAAAAGAAAACAACTTTCAACCCAGACTGATGTACCCAGCAAAACTGTCTTTCAAATTTAATGGAGAAACAAGATACTTCCATGACAAAGAACAACTAAAGAAATTCATATCCACCAAACCAACCTTAGAAAGAGTGCTAAAGCACATCCTAGATAGAGATAAAAATGACCACAATCTCCAGAGCAACAACAGAAAGAAATCACCAGGCTGGACAAGAAAGTAAACAAGGGACAAAGGCAGGAAACTAGCAACAGTAACACAACATGGTAAAGTCAAGCCAATACATATCAGTGATATCTATAAATGTATATGGGCTCAATTCACATATCAAAAGAAACAGCTTGACAGAATGGATCAAGAAACAGGATCTCACAATATGCTGTATACAAGAAACGCATCTGACTCAAAAAGAAACTCACAGATTAAAAGTCAAAGGATGGAAAACAGTATTCCATGCAATGGGAACCCAGAAAAAAGCAGGGGTAATTCTATTTGCAGACAATGTGAACTTCAAACCTAAAATGATTAAAAGAGACAAAGAAGGTCACTACATACTTGTAAGTGGAAAAATTCAAGAGGAAGAACTAACAATTATGAATATGTATGCACCAAACACAGGAGCACCCAACTACGTAAGACAGATACTAAAGGACATGAAAAACCAAATAAACAAGAACACAATTATTACAGGGGACCTTAATAGCCCACTGTCACAAAGAAATAGATCAACTAGACAAAAAATTAGCAAAGAAATAATAGAACTGAATCATACCTGTGAGCAATTGGACATAGTTGATGTTTACAAAGTGTTCCATCCAACCACATCAGAATACACCTTCTTCTCAGCTGCCCATGGGACATTCTCCAAAATAGACCACATATTATTCCATAAAGCATTTTTAAGTAAATACAAAGGTATTGAGATTGTCCCATGCATACTATCTGACCATAGTGCACTGAAATTGGAAGTTAATGGCAAAAGAAACTGCAAAACCTGCATAAATACAAGGAAATTACATAACAACCTTTTGAACAACCAGTGGGCTACAGATGAAATTAAAGAAGAAATAAAGCAATACCTACAATTCAATGAAAATGCGGAAACAACCTACTGTAACCTGTGGGATGCAATGAAAGCGGTCTTAAGAGGGGAATATATAGCAATAAACTGTTATATCAAGAAAACAGAATGAGCAAAAATAAACAATCTAATGCTGCATCTGAAGCTTGTAGAAAGAGAAGTGCAAGTTAAATCTAAAGCTGATAAAAGAGAGGAAATTGTGATTAGAGCAGAAATCAATGAAATTGAAACTAAAAAAACAATACAAAGAATTAATGAATCAAAAAGCTGTTTTTTTGAGAGGATAAACAAAATTGACAAACCTCTAGCTAACCTTATAAAGAAAAAGAAAGAAAAAACCCAAATCCACACAATAAGGACTGAAAAGGGAGATACTACTACAAATCCCATGGAAATTCAAAAGATCATGAACACCTACTTTGAAAATCTCTACTCACATAGAGAAGAAAACACAGAGGAAATGTACAGATTTCTAGAAACATATGAACTACAAAAACTCAACCAAGAAGATATATCAATTTTGAATATTCCAATATCAGCTATTGAAGTTGAAAATGTAATAAAATACTTACCAACAAAGAAAAGCCCAGGTCCTGATGGATTCACACCTGAACTCTTTAAGAAATTTAGAGAAGACTTGATGCCAATACTCCTTAAACTCTTCAATGAAATTGAAAAGAAACCAATCCTCCCTAATTCATTCCTGGAGGCAAGCATTACTCTGATACCAAAACCAGACAAAGACCCAACCAAAAAGGAGAACGATAGGTCAATCTCACTAATGAACGTTGATGCAAAGATTCTCAATAAAATACAACAAATAGAATGCAGCAAATCATCAATATGATTATACATCATGACCAAGTGGGGCTCATTCCAGGAATGCAGGGATGGTTTAACATACGCAAATCAATAAATGCAATACACCGCATCAACAGAGCCAAAAACAAAAACGACATGGTCCTCTCAGTAAATGCAGAAAAAGCTTTTGATAAGGTCCAACACTTGTTCGTGATAAAAACCCTTCAGAAACTTAGAATACATGGTGTCTACCTCAACCTTATAAAGGCCATCTATGACAAACCAACAGCCAATATTATACTAAATGGACAAAAACTGAAAGCTTTCACTCTAAAATCAGGAACAAGACAAGGATATGCACTATCACCACTCCTATTCAATATAGTTCTGGAAACACTAGCCAGGGCAATCAGACAAGAGAAGGAAATAAAAGGAATAAAGATAGGAAAGGAAGAACTTAAATTATCACTATTTGCAGATGACATGATATTCTATATAGAAGACCCAAAGAATTCCATTAAACGACTACTAGAGGTAACAAACAAATTCAGCAGTGTAGCATTATACAAAGTCAATGCTCAAAAATCAATAGCATTCCTGTACACAAACAAGAACCTCACCAAGAGAGAAATTATGGAAATATCGCCCTTCACAATAACATCTAAAAAAATGAAGTACTTAGGAATCAACCTAACTAAAAATGTAAAAGACCTATGTACTGAAAATTATACTATGCTAAAAAAGGAGATTGAAGAGTATATTAGAAAATGGAAAATGTCCCAGCTCTTGGCTAGGAAGAACCAACATGGTGAAAATGAGCATACTCCCCAAAGTGTTATACAGATTTAACGCAATCCCAATCAAAATACCATTGACATACCTCACAGATCTAGAGAAAACACTCCTAAAATTCATTTGGAACCGGCAGAAACCTAGAATACCAAAGGCAATTCTGAGCAATAAAGGCAAGGCAGGAGGCATCTCAATTCCTGACTTGAGAGTGTACTACAAAGCCACTGTGATAAAATCAACATGGTACTGGCAAAGAAATAGACCTGAGGATCAATGGAACAGATTAGAAGATACAAATATAGGTACAAAGACACTCAGCCACCTGATATTTGCAAAGGGGATAAACATGTTCACTGGAGGAAGGATAACCTCTTTAATAAATTGGAAAAATCGGCTCTCCACATGCAGAAGACTGAAACTAGATCCATGCCTATCACCATGCACAAAACTAAAGTCTAAATGGATCAAAGACTTAAACATTAAAACAGAAACACTAAATCTACTGGAAGATAAGGTAGGTAGAAATCTTGGAGACATAGGTGTAGGCAGAGAATTTATGAACAAAACACAAACTGCACTGGAAACACTTCAGAGAATCAATAACTGGGATCTCAAATTATTGAAAAGTATCTGCACTTCAAAAGAAATTACCATCAGAGTGAAAAGAAAACCCAAAGAATGGGAAAGAATTTTAACCAGAAACCCTCAGACAAAGGCCTTATATCTAGAACATATAAAGAACTGGAAAACATCAACCCCCCTATTCAAAGACCCTCTCCAAAAATGGGCAGCTGAGACACACACAGTTCTCAGATGAAGATATACAAATGGCAAACAAATACATGAAGAAATGTTCACCATCACTGGTCTTTCGAGAAATGCAAATTAAAACAGCATTGAGATATCATCTCACACCAGAAAGAATAGCTGCCATCAAGAAATCAACTGATAACAAATGTTGGCGAGGATGCGGGGAAAAAGGAACACCACTCCACTGTTGATGGGAGTGTAGACTGGTGCAACCACTATGTAAATCAGTATGGAGAATTCTCAGAAGACTAGGAGTGGAAGCTCCATTCAACCCAGCTATTCCCCTCCTGGGTATTTTCCCAGAGAAACTGAAAAGTTCATATTACAGTGACATATGTGCACCCATGTTCATAGCAGCACAATTTGTAATAGCTAAATCTTTGAAACAGCCAAGATGCCCATCAACTGGAGAGTGGATGAAAAAAATGTGGTATTTTTATACAATGGAATATTACTGAGCTATAAAAAGGATGATCTTGAGGCCTTCATAGGAAAATGGGGACAATTAGTGAAATAAATAAGAGTCATGTTTATAAATATCACATTGTTTCTCTAGTGTAAAAAGTAATAAGAACTGTAGGAGTAATAAAACTCAAAATGCATAATTGCTACTGAAAACAAGAGAGGAAAAGAAAGTGCGCTAAAGGATATAACTGCATGTGTGTTTAAGTGTGTAAGATAAATGTCCATATTACTGTTTTTGTTAGAATGTTGAGCAGAACCATTAATAGGCTCATTGGTTGAATATGTACTTTGTATGTTTTAAGTTTGTAACTTGAACAACTATTTCCAATGATGACAGTGTGTAACTTATCAAGTGGCAATTTCTTAGTGTTTTTGTTTTGTTTTTGTTGTGGTTGTTGTTCTCCCCCCCCTTCAGAATTCTGTATTGTTGCTACCCTCTTTCTGTTTTGTTTGGTTTCTTTTTCTTTCTCCTTCTCTTTAAATAAAAAATTAAAAAAAAAACGGTTAACATTTATGTGTTATATATGTTAGAAATGCTTTAGATGAGGGAAACACCACTGATACCAACAACTGGAAACACTACTAAACAAGCTTAACCTGAAAGGGGATTAAGGTTGTATTTTATAAAAAACTTGGGGATATTTGTTCCCAGATTTGTTTAGAGCCTTCTGAGCACCTGGGCTTTCATTCACTTTGTCATTCGTAGCATATTGGGTCTTCTTTTGTTTTTTAAACTTTTTAAATTGAGTACATTTATGGGTACAGTGTGCCATTGTAGTACATGTATAATGATCAAATCACACCAATTTTTATTTCTTCCAACTCAAACAGTTAATATTTTATTAACATTTTAAAGGCCTCTAGATTTGAACTATATTTTTAAATATGTAGTAAGTTTCGAACTATATATGCCCTATGTTACCGCAGAAACCTGAACTTGTTTCCCCGATTTAATTGCACATTTTTGCCTGTTAAATCATCCTTTCTCCATGTTCCTTCCCCCTTCTCTTTCTGTAGTGGCTTCAGCACTGCTCTGCTCTATAACAATATTTTAAGTTCTCTTATATGAGGAAAAGAATGTAATATTTTATCTTCTTGTATATGGTTTATTTCCCTGTGTGCACAAAAATGACCAGCAAAATTGGTTTCATTTATACTAGCAGTTCCTCTTAGTTCACTGCAGTGTTTTGAGCTATTACGTTTCTTCTTGTAGGAGATTCTCTTTTTGTCTGTCTTGTACTCTGAGTAACTACTTCTAAGATTATGATGCACAGTATATTAACTATTGTTATGTTATTCTATTGTGGAATTTTGGTTTTTTTCATGAAGTGAAACAAATTACCAACAAGACTGTCTATTGTTTAGAAATTAAAGATCACTAAAATCTTTCCCAAACAAAACGTAACTGAGAGAGCTCAGCACCAGTAGACCAGCCTCATAAGAAATGCTTAAATCCCACACCTACACACGAAATGTCAGTAACTGCTGTCACCCAGGTTCTTATTGTCAGCTTTTCCAGGAAATGCATCTCACTACCAATTCAGAAGTCATCTCTAGACAATCACTGGACAGGCAATTGATTTATGGATTTTTTTTTGTACCAACTGTGATTGAATCATTTACAAAAACAAGGTTAGTAAAATGAAAGAGGAGAAATGGGAAAAAGGAAGGAGAAATGGAGAAAAATAAGAAGGAAAAGAAAAATGAGACTAAAGAGGAGACTGAAGAAGAAGGGAAATGCAATAAATCCGAGTTTTGGGGATACAGTGAGATCAGTTTGAATAGAATTTAGGACATATAATGAAAAGGACTTTAAGTATCTTTCAGCCTTACTTGGCTCTGTTGACCTACTTTCCTTTTCTGTCACTAGTCTTTTTCCTCCATTTTTCTAAGGCACAGGATGCTCCTTATCCGTGTAGTTCCCCGGGTCCCACTCCGTTCCCCACCTAACAGCCACAGTCTAGGTTTTCTCTCTAGTTTGCTTCTCCTGCTCCTTCTGGAGTCCTCATCAAGCCTCCAGCTTTGTACCTGTTTGTTTCAGCCTCCAGTACAAACCCTAGCAGCTCTCTATGCCTTCCGCCTGGCTCCCCTCGCATATCCTAAACGGTGTCCCCCTTCTTGCTTTTCCTGCTCTCTGTAGTTCCATATATTCTCCTGAAATTTTCATCAGATCACCCTTTGTTCATGACTTCATTCATGAAGCATTTCTGTCGTGATGCCTTCCTATGATCTCATTCTTGCCCTGGTTCCCATCACCTCACATTTTACAACGCCTATCTTCATGCTTGTGTGACTCTGCTCAATTCTTGAATCAGTGACCATTGACTCCCAAAGTGTCTGCAAGGCTACGGCAGTCTTCCCAGGACGAGCCCTCTGACCCCCAACCTAAGCCACTGGAAAAGCCGCTTCATCAGTTCCTTGCATTGCCCAGGTGTTCTCCAAACTGTACCTCATGCTGCAACAAAGTGACCTCTATCGAACAAAGAGTATGACGGCGGTTCTCTGCCTAACACATGCGAAGAGTTTCTTTATTCTCCAGAGAAAAAATCCCTGACCTTTCACACAAAGCCCTACAAGGACGTTCATCTGAACCCGATTGTCCATTTGCCCCTCCTTTCCTCTACCAAATCCCACCGGCCTCCCTTTTTTTACCCACAGTGGCTCACACTGTCTTCCACAGTCTGCACAAATCTCTTCCATTGCTTGTCTTTACCACTTTTACCATTCCTGGATCTGACTGCAGCTCAGGACCCTCTGCTCTGGGGAAGCTTTTGTTAGCATTCCCACCCATGGCATATAGGGCCTTGTATACTTGTTCATCATGCTTCTCTATAATTCTAACATGAAATGGCTTTGGAATTATTTGACATCTGCTTTTCGTCTAAGTAGTACTCTCTGTGAGAACAGCAGCTGGGCCAGCATTTCCAACCCTTGAATTCCCAGGGTCTTGCAGGGTACCTGGTATACACAAGTGCAATAGAGTACTCTTGACAAAAACGAATGTATAATTTGACTTCCTGTTTTACAATATGAAACCTTGAAGAACTAAGACAAGCTTGTTGTTTTTTAATTTAGAGAAAAAAAACAAAACAGATAAAAGGGGAGAAATAACACAGAATTTCAAAAAATAATAGTAATAAATTACTCGTTTATAAATTACATATTGATGCTGATATTTATGAAGCTTTGAAGAATTCTCATCCATGAGAGTTACTAAAATTATGACTGTACAGCTTCTTTAATAAACGAGAGATTTGTATCTGCTATCAAATTGTGGCTGTTTGGGGGTGGCTGAGTTGATTTGCTTCCTTAGCTATGAAATCTCGATATTCTCACCAAAACTTCTCTCTAGTACTCCTACTCCAAGTTTTCTCCTTTAAATGACCAATGAGAACCTGAAAACGTGCTTCCACTTCGCCTCCTGTGAGCTAATATGCGACCCTGCTCCTCCTAGTGTTGAGGTTTGGGCGGCTCAGGTTAGGAAACAAACTTCATGGTTTGCTTCAGGCTGTGATGGGTTTGTTTTCAGACCTCCGAAGTGCTTGGCTCCATCTCAAGGGGAATGTGCCCGTGCTTTCCTCCAGCAGCCGTGTTGGGGTCTAGGGACACTGCAGCACCTCCCCGGCCCAGGTCCTGCGTGACTGCACAGCAGTCCTGGCGCCCTGAGCGGTGAACAGGGTGTGGGACAGGCTGCACTGAGCCGCCGCCACAGAGCGAGTCCGCCCTTCACCTGGGACCGTGTTTGTGTACACAGCTAAATCCTCGGCGTCCTCTCGCCTTGGACGTCCTGTCTTACCTTGGAAACTTTTATTTCTCTGAACAGGTGGTACCAGCAAGTGACAAATAACTATCTTCCCAGCAAGTATTTAGAAACAAAATTAATAACAAAAAAGGGTGGCTGCAGGGTATACAGGAGACTCACTGGCTGGATGGGTTTATCACGTTACTTACTTTCTGGCTGGTATCATGAGATCCACCTTTGGAAAAAAATATGAAATGTCAAAATTAACTGAATTTGACAGCTCAGTTAGTAGCATATACATTTCCTTTGGAACACAGTTACTTGGAAAAATAAATAATGTTGTTCCTCATAACATTTATATTCCTAGAAGACAGCAGTCCTGTTTAGCCTCATGTGAGAAAGTGGTGATCATGCAGTGTGATAAACATAAACCTAAAAGAAAATTTTCAGGCTTTCACTGCAACTGAAGGTGAATAGAATTCAGACTGCATGGCTGCAGAGGTGTATTCTATCACATCAGCTCATGCTTGTCATTAGGTTTTCACTCGGAATTTCTGTGCAGCACAACAATAGTTACGGCCAAGATGCAACAGCCCACATTCACTTCTCCTTTGTGCTCTGAATTTTTAATACTACCTTTCTATTCAGGTAGTATTTTCTGGGTTCTCTACATTGCGTCAACACTAGATATCGCACTGTCCCTAACAGGGATTTAAAATGTGCTCTGTAGAAATGGCTGTACTTCAGTTCATGGACTTGACTTGCTTTATAATTTTGGAGATGATAACCACATTTGTTTCTGCTGGGAAGATGGCAGTGGTCATGTTTGTCACCTGATGTGCAGTTAGTGAACAGAAGCAAAAGAGTGTGGAATGTGTTTGGAGAACTGAATTCTTTGGAAACAGGCATTCTTGATCCAAGATATTACTGTATTCTGCATTATTGGTTAAGTCCAAGAAACTTTGTGGCTATTTTAAATGTTTCAGTAGCCTAATTCTTTTATTTGAGGTCTGCTGCTGTGTGTCTACCACCATACTTCCACACTGAAAGTTTCTCATTGTCTAAACTTCATGTGCACCTACCTGTATATTTAATTTCTGCTGTATAACTTGGATGTTTCTCCTGCAGTCTTTTCCATTTTAGTAGTAGCTACCATGCTTCTGACACTGAGTCATAAATCCTTTTCTGACATCCTTTCTGTACTATTCTCACTATTCCATTAAACTCATCATTAAATTCTATTTAATATCAAAGTTATTGATAAGAGTGCCTTTCTCAAAAGTAGCACATACATTTTAATTAAATGAGTGAGTTGTCCTCTGTCAGGGTTAGTGAAAACTTTCAGATCGTGTTAGGATTTTTCTAAACTGTAGCATAACGTAATGCTGTTGTCACAAGCTGAATTTTGTGCCAAGAAGCTTTTCCTAAAATATAAGAATAATATGCAATATTCCATGGTAACAAATGTTCCCAAATTGGAAGGCTTATGTTTTTACTATGCAAAATCTGATGACAGGCTGGGTAATTTTTTAGGATAATTATTCTCTAGACAGCATTGTAGTAATACAGATAAATGGAGTCTTCACTATCCTGTAGCCATACAAGCTGGAAATCATGCTCATCTTCCCTGACATTAAAAGAGAAAAGGATGTTGTCAGGTCTTTTTCTATCTATAAGAAGCTTTGCATGAAAATGACATATCATTTCTTTTGTAGTCCATTGTTCAAATCTACACCAAAAACTGCAAATAGTCAGGGAGATTGAATCCTATGCAGAATGGGGATGGGGAATACTAAATCTCCAGTCACCAACATGTATGACAAAGAAAAGAATAGAAATCTCTAACTCTGTCCTTCATGTTCTTACTGGCATCAGTGTATTGTGATGTAGACAGACTGTTCTCTTGAGACCATTGGTTTTAAGTTTTCAAGTGATAATATTGTTGGAAATAGGCCTATTTCCAATGTTTTCTTTCTAGAATTGTATTTGAAATGAGAACTATCAAGAGGAAATAGGGATAAATGTATAGGAATAACTATAGATTTTGATGTACTTAGGGGTATGTTAGCATAGCTATATTTATAAAGCTATAAGGATATAGATATGTGCATATTTATATGTCTACAAATATTTATATTTTCCACTTAAATGCTCTGAGAAGAATAACATGAACTCACCCAACTGTACCATACCTAGTTGACTGTGAAGTGATTTAGGAGATGTTATAGAATTAATTATAAGTCAATGCCTGCAGAAGGCCAGAGGATTCCATTATTGAATTAGCATTTAGCGGTCTTTCACCTATATATCCATTTTCATATTGAAAATGTTAGATTGTGGCGCAGAACTGTTAACAGTCTCATTGTCTGAATGTCTACTTTGTATGTTTTAATTTTGTAACCTGAACAACTATTTCTTAGATGACAGTATGTAAGTGATCAAGTAATGACTTCTTAGTGTTTTTTTGTTCTTTTCTTTTTTTCCTTGGAATTCTGTATTGTTGCTACTCTTTTTTTCTGTTTTGTTTTCTCTTTAAATGAAATTTAAAAAATAAATACATAAAAAGAAAATTAATCATAGTGATAATCCCTACCCATGTAGGATGTTAGAGGATCAAAGAAGGTAATATAAATAGTTTGGCATGATCACCAACACATGGTAAATACTGAACGATTCCACGTAGTGAAAATATGTGATTTTTATCTCACTTTTAGCATTTTTAATTTAGTTTTTGGTATAAAGTATATAAGGCTTTATATTTGTAAGTCAAAAGACTTACAAATGTTTTTGTAGAGAATAGTAAGCATTCTTTTTAAGACCATGGTTTTTCAAAGTTAAAAGGAAAGACAAAAATGCACGTTGAAACATTTTGTCCGTGTATTTCAGTTATTCCTAAGTAATCTCAGCAGTTGCTAAGACAGCCTCGGGAAGCAAATCTTTTAGTGACCTGTATTCTGGCTCAATTTTCTGCTAATGACCTACAGGATTTACAGGGAATTTGCGCCTGAGTCTCAAGCCTTTCAGGTCTTCCATGAAGGGATTTATGAGGCAGTATATTCAAGTCATCTTAGCACACAGATTCTAATATTGAGTTGTTTTTAGAATATATGAAGTGGACATATTTTACCTTGAGGTAAAAACACACAATACTTTAGGTAGACTTTCGTGTAGATTTTGGGATCAGAAGGAAGTTAGTGACATACTGCATGCTATCAGGGAGCTTCTAATGTTAGTGTGAGTAAATTCCTGGCACTGTGGAAAACACAAGAGAGTGCTGTTTCTAGATGTTGAGGAAAACAGTGGAGGGAAAAAATGACTAAAATATTGTAGTGATTTGTGAGAAGTTCTGGAAGCAAGAATATTATGTCTTCTCTTCTCGGATTCATTGTCCCAGCTTTAAAATTCTGCTGTCAGTAATTAAGTCATATAGGAAGCTGCCATATAAGTACATTTTAGTTTCTTAGAACCTCACAATCCATGAACATAGTACATGCAGTATTAATGCTTATTATTACATAAGGTACACATACAACACCTTCTTTTGATGCTGTCAAAAGTTATCTAAAGGGGATTCCAAAAGGGATTATAGGCTGGCTTTTAATTGATATGCTGGAAATGAACACTGACCTTTAAACATCAATATTCTTGGACATCCAAAGGATAATCTGGATGGTCATTTTGCATGGCTGTCTCTTGAAATGCAGTTTGTCTCTGGGACAGAACTGACTTACAATGAATCTGTTCTTAGCTGTAACTCACAAGGTAACACTTTGAGGACATCCTACTCAAGTTATAATGCTTATCTTATTTGCAAAGCCAGTTGATATTAAAATAGTTTTCTAAATTTTCGAATTTCCAGGACCTTCTACCTCGGTGAATGTGACCTTTGCCAGGAAGTCTGAAGCCACAAACTAGAGCACACCTGTCATACCACACACGGCACAGCACAGGTTGTGCAGCTGGACTGCACATGAGCGTTTGGGATGAGGTGGGCGTCCTGAGGACTCCGGACTTCCGTTTTCAGCATTCTTTTTCTTGCTTTGTTTTCCTAGAAACTCCTACTTCATATCTCTCACATACAAACACACAAATACAATCTTTACATTAACTTGTGTATGCACACTAGATGTGTGCATCATTGCCTTAGATTCGTGACAGGCCGAGGCACTGAGATCATGTAGCTTTAAATCGTCTTCCTTGGACAGCTTCTAGCCGTGAACTTGAGTCGCATCATTCAAAAGTCCGCTCTCACACCTTCCGTCTTATTTTCCTCATTTGACCTTTGAGTCCTCCGTCAAATTTTTGGTACTGATGAGGAAAATATAACATGAGATAGTGCTTCCATTAAGAGATTCCTTTTAGGATGGTAACTATTTATATTAAAAACCATTTTAACAAGGAATTAATTTTGACAATGTATTTCATGTAACTTTGTAAATCCACAGTGCTCTCATTAAAACCTAAAATCAGTATAAAAATGTTGATGACAGATCTAAATTCTTCATATCAAGTTCTCAAATCATTTTGTGTATTTTACATTAAAACACATCTCAAAATGTGATAAACTTGCATCTGCAATAAACATTATTTATGTGCCATAAAATTTACATTTTAGAAAGTACATCAACCAATCCAGTTGTTTTAAACTCTCTTAAAGCTGTCTGCACACTGAAGTAATTATCCCTTTTTAGACTTAAACACTAAAGAAGCAAAATTAAATAACACTTAAAACTCAGTTTCTTAGTACACTAGCCAAGCACATATGTGTGAGGTGACCACTATGCTAGAAAGTCAGAGAATCTTTCATTTTACTGGAAAATAGCACATAGATCTGAATTTAAGAATAGGAAGAAATAGAAATAACTTTCAGAAATAAGTATCACCTAATTAATTAATTAATTAATTTACTTATTTATTTATTTTGTACTGGGGATCGAACTCATGACCATGCACTTGCAAAGCAGGCGCTTATTCTGCTGAGCTAAATCCCTGGCCCACCAAATTTATTTTTAAATATTTTTAAAGTTCTGGGGAAAATATAATTCACAAAGAAGAAAGTTCGTGAGGCTGAAACAATGTTAAGTAGGTGCTCTGCCCTCTCCGACAGGAGGATACAGATGAAAAGACTCCAGCTCTAATGGAAAAGATTGTTTAGTTGGAAGAAAAAACTCTATTCAGAATAGGAAGTCACCAGAGCTGTGTCCCTAGAGCATCTTAAAACTGGGGCAAACATGCCTCTGTCTGGATAATTTAGTTGCTCATTTCCTGAAGGGCAGGATTGCATCTGTGTTCTCTCGAAGTCTCGGGCTGCCCTGAGTGTATGATTGTTGGGTCACTCACGGGTAGAAAAGGCCACACTGCCAACTACTTTAAATGTTGTTCTCTCAAGAATAATTAATCTTTGTGACTATATGACTATAACTATAGAGTTTGCAAATGTTTGTTGTTGTTGTTGCCTGAGAATGAGTTGATAATTGAGCTAGCCCTTAGTTATGAATGCTACCAAGTGTGGAGTAGAGGAGGAGTACTTTTCACGGCCATAAATGTGATAAATGAGCAGCAGATCCCTTGTCAATTTCACGTGCGCCCCCCCCCACGCCTTTCATTTAAATAGTCTGTGATGCTCCACAGAAGGATGCTCAGGTCAGGTACAGACCCGCGGTAGTTGAAGGCAAAGGGCAGTCCCGTGGGCCTCCCTTGGAGACGATCTTCCCAAATGGCTTTAACTTCTGGCAGTGTGCCTGAATCACACAGCAAAGAGCATCTAAGATCTGGACCTAGACTGTAGAATCTCGTTCTCTACAAGATCATATTCAAGTTATCTCAAGTGTCTCATTAATACAAGTTGTAAAAAGAATCTCAATTCAAGAAAGAATGATTTTAGAAATTAGAAAACAGTTCTGGCTAGTGTCATCAAAATATCTGTTCCCCAGATAAGACTGAGTTATGGTTTTTCTCTAAATTGTTTTATTTCTTAATCCAGGGAAGTCTAAATTCTTAAACGCTCTAATGGTTTTTAAACCATTTTAAACCAAATATCAAAATGTTGGTTAAGATTAGACACTGACAGTAATGACTTTCAAATTGTATGTCTCTCACAGTCTTTTCCTGGGGATGAGATGTTTATGAAGCAAATAACCCAAAAAGACAGTGGTCTGGAATTTCTTCCGGTCATGTTTTGTTACGTTCATACCTTAAAGATATATGTTTAGTAATATAATAGGTGAGAGAGAGCTGTGGCTCACTAACCTTGAGTCACAATTACACTATAATCAAATTTCTCAATAGTGACTATGTTTCTCAAAATTCTATACTGACTTTACTAGCTGTATATAAAATATTAAGTATTTTAATTGAAAATGAACAAGTAGGAAACCATTTAGGAGAGTAATTAAATTGTTTTCACTGTCTGATATGAGAAATCAACATGTTCTGTACTGGATATTTTTCATTAGTGTACAGGTAAAGCAATGGTTCTATACTACAATGTGCATAAACCACGACGCTGTGGTGCCCATGAAATACCACTGTGCTGATCTGCTGTGAGGTTTTATGAACACAGACAACAGGGCTTTGAATATTGGAAGAGAGGGTAGAAAAGTAACTCTGAAGTGTGCAGTGCAGCAAAGGTAAGAAGTCAGTTATGACTCTGATGCCATCTCAGAGAGAAGAGGATAACCTTGAAATCAAGCTGTCTTCTTCAACTTTATTATTTTATAGTCCATTATTCGGTAGAGTTGTAGCACAGTCACAAGAGATTCTTACTTTTTGGCTTTTGTTGTTACAGATGGTGATCTAGGCTTATTGTAACTGTTACTTTCATATGCATAATATTCTTTATAGTGTAAAGTTGAAGGTGGGCTGTATGTCAATGACATTAATGAATCCAGCCCTCTAGAATACAGGTCTTGTATTGAGATGACAAGCACAAATGAATAATATCTAGGCTAAGAAAGATCTGAAGTCAGCTAAGATTCAATTGGTTTTTAGAGTAAACAGGCTTTTTGATTTGTCTCAAGATTCACATTGTCATCTACAAAGTTTTTGACTACAGAGATTTAGGCTGTCATTAAATCTAATTATGAGCTAGTGATTGATTCATTTAGGGAATAACTCAACCAAATGGCAGTGAATTGAAACATGAGCAGGGACACGTTGGCAGTGATAACTAATTCTGTGCGCTGGTGGGAATCAGCATAGGGCACTCAGAAAATAGCCCTGGACAGAACCAATTATTCACTGTCCATCCACAGTGAGTGGTCTCCTCAGCCATGCTCTACTGACATCAATTAACCCTCATGACATCCTTCGATTATTTGAAATCTCCAGGCATGCCCCATCTTTCTAAGGGAGCAGCTAGAATATTTCAAGTTTGTTTTGCTTTCTTTGCAAAGGTATTAAGCTGAACAGCTGTGACATTTCAGTCTTTAGTCTTACGAGCACTCTGTCCATCCATGTTAGTTACTTGCTTACTTTACTGAGTACATCTTGACATTTTATAAATGAATGCAGGCCTCCAGTGAATTCTTGAGATACTCAGATTTAATAGCTGCACTAGTTTGGTGTTGTATATAGTCATTTTGAAGATGCATTAATTGCACATCAGGATTGATTTTACCAAAGAGTCCATGAAAAGAGCCCACACAGAACCATGCATTGCTCTATGAACTCATTATTGATAATGTGTGAGGCTACTGTGGCAAGGGCTGGTGTGGAGAGAACCACAAAGCACAAATTATGTTCCATATAAATTTCTTCATTTAGCAGCAGTTTTATAAAGTCATGCTGTGAACCATACACTATGCTCAGATTAGCTTTAACAGAGGAGCTGTGTACCCAGAACCATAACACAGAAACTCTTGATGAGAACTGATTATGTCTTTTTCCCAAATGAGTACACAAGGATACACGCTTAAGGGTGAATTGCAACCTTTTCAAAACTGACATTTCAAAAGAAACAAATATTGAGTAAGAAGAGGAGCACCGGATGGTAGTAAAAGAGGTACTTTCGTAACTAAATGAAAGGCTGATATAAAAAGGGCGTTTGCTCTTGGTCAATGTGTGCAAGAATTCCACACAGTAATCACTTCTTTCTCTTCTGTTTGCTTTGCTAGTCTGCTGTTTCTCTTAGTGAAAAGAACTGTGAGCAATGGTGGTTATACAGGAAAGAGTCAAAGATCTTGAAATTGATAAAACATTTAAGCAGGTGGGTGCTGACATATGGGTGTGGTTTGTCCCCAGTGAAACTAACATTCAATTTTGATTCCCCAGTGTAACAGTCTTGCAGGTGTTTAAGAGATAAAATTCAGTCCTCCTGAATTTTAGCTATTGAAAGGCTGGATTACTAATGTGGAGAGTTGATTGTTTCCTCTCTTGATGAGTGTCTCCTCTGTTCATGGTCTCACTTATGCTTTTCTGCCATTAGTTCACACAGACGACTTCCTCACCGTAACTGAACAAATAATGGGGCGTGATCTTGAAATTCCTTAGCTTTAGAACTGTTAGATAAATAAGCCTCTTTTCTTTGTAAGTTGAGTCATGTCACATTCTCTTTTTTATAGAAACATGAAACAAATTAAGACAGTAGGGACTGTACCTACTCCATTTGGTATCCTTCTAAGAAGAAGAGTGTGCATATTACATCTAGACATTAACAATACACTTTAAATAAGCTACTATTCATGCTTGCAAAGAGATTGCAATTGAGTTTAAGTGTTTTATGAAACAATGTTTTATAAATAAATTTGAGGATGTGAGTGGAGGTTCCATAGGTGGATTCCCTCACTTCCTACCATCTACCGTTAATAATAATATGCATAATTATATTATCATTGAAAATAATCACTTGAACTTTTTGACAATATAGAGGAAGAAGAGGGTACTTTAGGAGGATGGTGATGGGCTTTATCTTAGACTTGGAATAACTTGTAGGTTGTCCACATAGAAGCTCCAGAGGGTTGCTCAGAAAAGATCAGATCTTCAAGCTGGTGATAGAGATTTATATATTCGCTCCGTTTGGAGTTCATTGACTTATTTCTTATCACATGCCTCACTTTATTCAGGAAGAGATGTCAGGCATTTGTACAGTCAGAGCTTTTGGTGATCAAAAAAAAAAACCAAAGAGAAAAATACCAACAATTGTAAATCATATAACTCTCACAGTGCTGGCAGTGAACGCTTTCCCATTGAATTCCCATTATACAATGAACGAACAATGTTGTACTAGCTAGGATAGTGGAGCACTATAAAAAGTTCTGTCTTAGAAGCAGGAAAACAGCATGGTACGTTATTTACATATACTCAAATATTTTAAAAAAGGAAAATACACACAAGAATGTCAGATATCACCTTCACATTTTTGCCTTTAGAGAAAATGAATAGCAACGAGTTATAAATTGCAGGTTAACTGAATCCATGATGTTTTATGTTTCAAAAAAATAAAGAATTCTGATACAAAGTATCACTGAACAAATTATATGAATTTGAAATGGTTCATAATAAAAAGAAGCAAGTGAGCTAATGGGAACTTTTCATAAGTATTGATACTTAGATTTGGTGAGATATTCTCGAGGAAGTTAAACCAACTATATAAAGTTTACGAAGCAAATGAAAAACATGTGAAAACTTCTGTAGGCATTTATAAGACTGTTGTTGCTCTTAGTCTTCTCTAAAATTTAAAAAAATCTGAGTTAAATATTAACAGCATCACAATTGTATGGTCTTTTCTGTGGAATCAGGTATGCGTAAGTAATCTGAGAAGGAGGGAATGCAAACAACTTATCTACAATTAGTAAAATGTATGTATCTCACCTTAAATTTTATAGCAGATATCAAGCATCAGTTCACAGTAAACAGCTGGACATTTTAACAGAGTGTATATTATGACGTAGCCTTTTAGAGACATAACATATCCCATTTTTGCACTTAGCTTTGTGATTTATATTCAGGTTTGTAGGGGCCAGACCCCTTCTAGGAGGTTGTGTCTGGAGATTTTATGAAAGGCATAGATAATTTACAGCAGATCAAACGGAAAACCTTCAGGATGGAAGGCTCAGGAACTATGCGCAGATAGTTCCTGAAGGCACATGAATAAGAATTAGGTTCAATGAGAAAGAGAAAGGCTAAGAGTGGCATAAATAATAACATAAAATGATGCCCAATACAAATAGAAACTTTTAAGCAGTTGTTATGAAGGTCAGAATGAGGAGGAAAATCTTCAGCTTTGACAAAACCAGAGTTTGGCTCCAACACATAAGAACATTCTAAGTTACAGATCACTGAAAATGGAATGGGCCCTTGTGACAAGTTTTTCATCAAAGTGTAAATCTGACAGTTGCCTAGTCCAGAGTATTTTGGAATACATTTCTGCCTAAGAGTGTAGGCTGAATAGAACTTCTCATATTATTACACATTTATTCACTTATGGAATAACATTTTAAATAATAGAGTATATATTTGATTTCTTTGTCATATTTGACACATGGTTCTCAGACACTAGGTAAGTGTCTAAGATCATCGCATAGAAATACTATGTAGATCACAGGAAATTTCAACACGCTATTAATGAGAAAAAATTGCCATGTGTCTGTTTTAATACAGAATTACAGAACATTAGATCTAAACTGGGCTTCATTTTAGAAGTGAGAAGTAAAGGCCCAGAGAGTACCCAGCCCCTTCCAAGGTACACGGTTAGTAGCAGGCAGAGTTCTACCATCCCTGGCCTGTTGGCACGGTCACCTGTCCTTCACACAGAGTGATAACAAGAAAATGTCTGTGACACCACTGTGCACACATGAGCCCCCTCCTCCGTGCCTCACTTGCATCCTCTAGAGGCCTCCTTGAAAACTGGCACCCTTCTCAGTAACCAGAACCTTACAGTCCTAAAACTTCCACCCTCACACTAAAATTCTATTGTAACCTGAAGACAGAGACAGAGGATCTCACAACACCGAGATGCCCCTATTGTCTAGCGAATCTCCACTCAGGCTAAAGAGAGCACTGGAAAGTCCTGGTTCAGTCTCAGCCAGTGACTTGGAATTTCTGTCCAACCTCTGGACCCTGTTTCAGGTGGGGCAGTCTTTCTTCCGTCAGCATTGCCATGAGATGTATTGTGTCTGTTGCAGTTGAAAACAGAAAATAAGTTAACTGATTCCGAAGACTAACGTATTAACTGACTGATACACGAAAATTGAGGCCAAACATTCCTCAGTGACATTGAGCTTTGTAGAAATCACATCATTACAAAATAGTAAATGAGCTAGTGCTTCGATTTGAAATAGCAAGATAAAGATTTTAACCTTGCTTTTTAAGGTAACATACACCTAAAGATAACTCTTATTATTCTGTATTAGCTAGGTGTTTACTATATACTCAGGAATTGTTCACTGGCTTTCAGTTTTCTTTACTATGTTTCAGATACAAAATTGTTTGCTTTTTAGTAAATGCTATGCATAGTTATAAAAACTAGTCTTTTAGAAAATGTATCAACATGTGCACTTCTCTCCAGTCCAATCGGGTTCCAGTAATATATATTCATCAGAAGTGTTCACACTTTATGTATGAAACCATTTCCTGAATGTCCAGAGCATAATGAATTCTAAGGATTCTCCTAGCTGTGACTTGTCACTTAATAGCAATACAAAATTAGTTGCTTATAAAGGAATAAGAAAGATTCTTTTCTCACCTTTGTGAGTAAGTTTATGATTTAATGAGGGAAGTATTTCTAGTTCCTCCTTGGCCCTCATACCTACCTGTGTGGTCCTATGAGAAGAAAAGCACAACTGGACAAATAGTGAAGAGACCAACCTTATCCTGAATTGAAGCAGAGGGGCTTTCAGTGTAGATGGGCCCTGACTCCCCTCTCTTTTAGAGTTAAAGTATCTGCACATAGGTTTTTTGTAGGGTAAATATAATATAACATTGTTGTAGTCAAGGATTGCAAGGGAAATGATTATATAATATTTATAGTATTATTTTATAATAGTCACCCAAGAGTTAAATGCAAAATAAAGGGAATGGAAATCTGTCCACACACTAAGACCCAACAGATCCAGCTGAGGGCCTGGATCCCACGGCAATGTCCCGTATGAGTCCAGCTGAAGTTCTAGAGCCCGTGACAGTGCCTCCATTAGTCCTGGAGCCCATGACAAAGACTCACGCAAGTCTGTTTCTTGGGTCTGTGCTGGGAAGGCCCCAAGGTCAGCAGTGGAAGCTAGACAATCTGTGCCAGTGGGATGAAGGATCCGTGCCAGTAGGCTGAGGGTTCTGCACTGGAACCAGGAAGCGATGCTCAAAGTGAAAACCAAGTTCTCCCAAAAAGTATCACAGTCATTCTCAGTGACAAGGAGGTCCTGAGATCCTCCGATGATGAGAACAGCCGGGTTCATCTCAGGAAGCCAGCATGACAGGCGTCTCCTGGAGACTGAGTAGCACACCTTCTTCCTCTCTGGAGCCAGGAAG
>PVJX010032042.1:0-20773 GCA_004027295.1 Dolichotis patagonum | reverse complement strand
ACAAGGAGCTCCTTCCCTCTCTGGGGGGCAGCTGTGAGTGTGGCAGACTTTCGGCAGCCCAAAGGAGAGAGAGCCTGGTGCATCGGGACCTGCACTGTATGGTTGACTCAGGGTGCCGGGAGAACAAGGAGCTCCTCCCCTCTCTGGGGGGTGGATGTGAGGCTTGGGCTGAGAATTGAACATCTCATGTCATCCTGTCCCCTGTCCCGTGTCCCTCCCCCCTTAGCAAGTAGGAGCCAGTAAACTACACATCTTGTAAAAAGATTGGTATGTTATTTAGTATGAGCTCCCCATATACAAAGATATGGACAACCATTTGGAAGAGAACATGAGACAATATGACAGATAGTGAAGATCTCTGGTTGTCTAGCTTTGAAATTTATGCTTTCTTATGTCCTATTTTGTCTGTTTTATTGTGTTTAATTTTACCCTCCTTAAAATAAAATTTAAAATATATATATGTTATGTATATATTTATATATATAAAAAGAGAGGGGAAAAGAAAGTGCTCTAAAGCATATAACTGCATGTATGTTTAAGTGTGTAAGATAGATGATCACATTACTGTTTTTGTTATGCTTTAATTTTGTAACTTGAACAACTATTTACAGTATGTAACTTATCAAGTGGCGGATTTCTTAGTTTTTTTTTTTTTTGTTTTGTTGTTGTTCTTTTATTTTTTTGCCTTTGGAATTCTGTATTGTTGCTATCCTTTTTCTGTTTTGTTTGGTGTTTTGTTTTTTTCTCTTTAAATAAAATTTAAAAAAATTTAAAAAAGAGTTCATGAATAAATGGACCCAGGAAATGATTAAGACTGAAAACCACAGGAAAAAAAAAATCCCAGATAGAAGTTCACAAATTATTTATGAAGTAGTCTTGCCAAAAACACTTAAAAAGTCTGAAAAAACCCTAACCCTAAACCCTAACCCTAACCCTAACCTGAATTTGAATAAGCCTGAGTCCATAACCAATTTATAGGAAGTAAAATAGACAGAGAAGGACATTAAATAATACCACAGGGATACAAACCTGGATATTCAGTCTGCATAAAACTTGATAAACTAGCCAAATTCTTTGATTAAAAAAAACTTAAGGTGGTTGGGGATTTAGCTCAGCAGCATAAGTGCCTGTTTAGCAAGCACAAGGTCATCAGTTCAATCCCTGGTACCACCAAAAAAAAAAAAAAAGAAAAAGAAAAAGAAAAAAAACACCTTAAGGAAAATGACACGGATGTACAGGTAACTTGTAGAAGAAATGCATGGATCTTCCCTGGATTTCTCTTTAAGGAAACTATAGAACATATATCACATATCACACTTATTGCCATTTACAGAGACTTATTAAAGCTGGATACTGGGCATATCAGGCTTTTTCATTTTCACTATATTTACATAAAGATTCCAAAATTATTCCTTTACTCTTGCTTTCACACTATTCATTCTGTCCCTACATACCCATAATTTGTACAACTAGTACAAAGATATGTAACAGTACCATAATGAATTTTTTTGTATCCTGATATCACAAAGTCAAAATATGTAAACTGGCTATAACATTACCTTCTTTTATGCAAGAATCCTTTTTAAGGTTTCAAAAAACTCGGGAAAACTTACCTGAATCTACCTGTGATGAAAGTATCACTAATGACTGTGACGTTTCTAAATCATAAATTACTGCACTACCAGTGTTGAAAGAGGTCACCATATGGGCTGGATCACAGCCTACAAAGTCAACTGAAGTAGGTATTCCATGCTCTGAAAGACACACAAAAAGATAAAGTGTAAAAACAGTAATTTCAAAATTTCCTTCTTAGTAAGAAAAAGGAATTCCAATTTTCTTGAGAAAACATTAATCATTTAAAAAGTGTTTGTGTTTGGATAGTAAAAAAAAGCAACGTCTCAGTCATTTAGAAAGTTTTTATTTATAACATTCTATTTTTAAAAAATAAAGAACAGATATTTGCAAAACTTACTTGTTCTCCTATTCCTTTTCTTCCAACATAGAAAAATGTAAAGCTGGCATTCTGACATTGTTGTCTAGGGAGACTCGTCACTAGTTCAATTTGTAAGCCTTATCAAACAGGCCCAAATTTTCAACTTATAAAAATGAATCTTGGATTCTAGAATCCACACTGATGTAGGGATACCCTAAAGTTGCCTGAGCAGCAATTTCTCTCCTTAGTATATTAAACTCAACTAGCCAAATCGATGCACAATTAGGTAAAAATCTGGAGTCTAGCAACTATCTAGATAAAGCAAGAAACAAGCATGTAAATTAATTTTTACCTCTTAAGGCCTGGGTAACTTTGTAAAAGTTAAAAGTATTGTAAAAGTTAAAAGAATTACTAACATATCAAAAAGACACTAAAATATACCACTTAACTGAAATATTTTAAAACAATTTTAAATACAAATAAAATATCTAATGCAAAAGTCTAAGTAAGACCCAGAAAGCAAGACCACTAAAACTACATATATACATACTCATACAAATGTCTTCAAAATGTAAACTGGTTAAAGCTATCTTTAGTAAGATTTGAAATCATGAATGTAACTCTTCATAATTCTGGTTAAAGATTTATTCGAATGATTATGTCTGGATTCCCAAGCTGTGTGCTCTGTTCAAGGCAATGACTGGTACATATGGTTTATAGGTATGCTTGAAACTGAGCAGATGGAGTATGCTTCCTATTGTCTCTGTAAGTAGTGTCATTTGTCTATCCCACAATTAAATACAAATACCTATCTTTTAAAATTCTTTTTGCAGTGCAGAGAATCAATCCCAGGGTCTACTGCTTGCTCATAGGGAAAACAACAATCTTCAGGTCAAAAAATATTGAGCTATAGGGTGTATATACAAAGCACTTCAAATATAAAATGACTAACTAAAAAGAGTATTGTAAATTTTATAAAATCCATTCAACACATTTCTTTGGACTAGTAAAGAAATAAATCAAGTATTTTGTCCTTTTTTATCTTTTGATTTTTTAAAATTAGCTTTTCTCATAAGACAAAATTTACTTACCCTTGTCTCCATTGTAAGTGCAAATACATGGCAATTTTTCTTGTGGATTCCATAACCTAATAGTGCCATCTGCTGAACAAGACAGTAATTGATTTTTTATGCCACTATAGGCAAGACCCCAGACTGCATCTGTATGAGCAACTAAAGTGCCAGCTAGAACATTTGGCTCTGGAAAGAAAGAAACAACAACAGCAACAAAAATTAGCTAAAAGAAGTTTTGAGTCTAAAGATAATTAACAGCTGGGCATGGTGATGCATGCTTGTGATCTCAACATTTGGGAGGCTGAGGCAGGAGGACTGCCATGGGTTAGAGGCAAGTCTGGGCTATATAGTAGGTTTAAGGCCAACCTAAACTATACAGTGAGACTAACTCAAAAGCCAAAGGACAGCCTGGGATATATATGTTCAGTGGCACAAGTGCCTGCCTGGCAAGCACAAGGTCCTGAATTCAATTCCTGATTTAAAAAAAAAAACCCAAAGGGGTGGGGGAACCAAAGGACAAAACAAAAAAACCAAAAAGATAATTTATCACATAAGTATAAAAAACACATACAAAGATCACAGAAGATAAACCAAAGTATACATAGTGACTGTCTCTTCTTAAGCAGTGGGAATTATGAGTTATTTTTGTAACTTCTCTCCACCCCAACAATAATATCCTTCTGTATTTTCATAACTTTCTATAAAAAACATGTACTTTTAAAGAGAGCTATTGAGATACAATCTACATACACAACTTATTTAAAGTGCACATCAATAGTTTTTCAATGCTCACAGCTGTGCAATTGCCATCGCAATTTTAGGACATTTTGACTACTCATTAACCACTTTCCCCCAATTCCTCTTCCCCAACTTTCTGCAGCTGCAGGCAAGCTACTACTCTGTTCATTCAGTCTCTACAGATTTCTATTCTGAACACTTTACACAAATGCAATCATGAAGCATGTAACTTTGGTATGTGGATGTAGCTAAGTGGCACAGTATCTACCTGGTGAGCACAAGGGCCCCGAGTTCGATTCCCAGTACCCCCTGCCAAAAAAGCAATCTTTTGTGACTGGCACTGTTCACTGCATGTGTTTTCAAGGTTCATTCATACAGCCACACTTCCTTTTTATTGCTAATATTCCACTGTGTACATGTTACCCCAACTTATCTACTGCTATCAACTAATGGTTATTTGAAGGTGAAAAACACTGAGCATCATATCTGACAATCCTACTTTTCTAGTAAGTTTATTCCTTTTTTTTGTTTTGTTTTTTTGTATTTTTGGTACTGGGATCGAACTTGACCTTGCGCTTGCCAGGCAGGCACTTATGCCACTGAGCTAAATCCCCAGGCCTGTTTATCCCATTTTCAATAAATATTTATCATCACTTCCTCAACCCTTATAGTTTCCAACTTCCTTTCTCCTGGAATGATTATTAGGCCTTATATTTCACCTAGAAAATAAAGCTTTCAACTAGGAATCACCTCTGTTAGCTACTTTTAAGGATATCTTGTCCTTGCTTCTGGATACAAGGAAAAATTTGGTTTTCCTATTGAAGACTTCAGCCACCAAGTGTATTATGAATTCCAGTCAACTCACTAACCTGCTTTCACATTTTTTATCTTAACTATGCAAACTCTCCTTAGAATCATAACCAAAAAAAGGTTTCAGAATATCTGAATTAACTTTATCTCAGTGTCCTTCTGCTAAACAGTAGATAAATACTAAGTTCATATGCTTTTCACTTCTTATTCATTCTTCAAATTACTCTGTAACAACCCTTGCCAAAATCACCAATGATGACTTCTATGTTAACAAATTTCATACTTTTCTTCAATGATACAAAACATCGGTCTCTTGTAGCTTGCTGCCTTTCTGCCTTTGGCCTTCTGTCTGCCATGAACTGTTTCTCCTCTGCAGTGATTCTCTGCCATGCCACTATGCCTTGGAGTCAGCCAGCTATGGACTGAAACCTCTACAACTTGTGAGTCAAAAGTAAACCTTTCTTCTTTAAAAAACGAAACAGAGGGCTGGGGATTTTGCTCAGCGGCTTAACTGCCTGCCTGAAAAGCATGAGGGTCATGAGTTCAATCCTTGGTATCAAAAATGAAAGACCGAAAGAAAAAGAAACAGAGAACAGAACAGAACAATCGTTTGCTGTTCTCATCACACTGTTTTTCATCCACAACAGGACTTCAAAGATTAATAAGTTCTTTCATCCTCTGGTCTTGGCCCTGGCATCAAACCTCTATCTGGCTAACATGCAAATGATATGTGTTACTTATAAAAAGGAACCTGTTTTTTATGTTCCTATTGCTTAGATCACTCAGAAACTTTTGAAGGTACAGACCAATTTTCTTTGCAAAATGGTTACTCCTGTCTATGCTTCCATGATTGCACACACTGTTGTACTTTCTCTTACCTCATCTAAGTTTCCTTTGTTAGCTCTCTTGTTCTAATCATCTTCCCAATACCTGCATTACTGTAGAGTTCAGTTTCAGTTTATCTCCTTATGCTATACAACATAGTCTCCTTATATCATCAATTCTCATAGCTTTCTCATCCTCATGGAGAAGACACCATGTACTTTTATCTCTAAGCCTGATATCTTTGAGCTCCGTATTTTGATACAATGTACCTAATAGTGCCATCTCTCTCTCTTTTTAAAACTATTAGTACATGTTTGCAATATACAACGACTACATTCACTGGAGGGCTTGGTTCACGTACATAACACATTTCAATTCTCTTTTCTTTTTCCCTCCTCCCTCCACTCCCTTTTATTTTTCCAGCATCAGATTTATAAGACCTTATAAAGTTAATCATCATATACAGACTGAAAACCAGACCAATAGGCCAAAGAACATATACACCATGTAAAATAATTGTACTAAGTCAAGGTACACTTTTAGATACACTGTACATACTGGATTACCTTTTTTGAGCTTCTGTTTTGAGACAGAGTCTCGTTATGTAGTTCAGGCTGGCTTCAAATCTGCCCAGTCCTCCTACTTCATGGATTACCCTTTTTCCTATTACTTGTCATATATGTATATATGTATGTATGTATCTCTCCCCATATTAGAAGAACCATATAATATTTAAGTTTGTGTGTCTGAATTACTTCACTTAACATTATGGTCTCAAAGTGCATCCATTTTCCTACAAGTGATTCGTTTATCCTTTTTATGGCAGAGTAGCACTCTATTGTGTATAAAATTTTTTTATCCATTTATCTGTGGATTGGCACACAGGCTGTTTCAAAGACTTAGCTATTATGAATTGTGCTGCTATAAACTTGAATAATACATACATCACTGTGGTAAAACGTCTAACTTTTTCAGAGAAGATACCTAGAAGGGTAATAACTAGATCAAATGAAATTTCTACTTTTAGTAGAATCTCCATACTGATTTCCATAGTGGCTGTATCAGTGTACACTCTCACCAACAATGGAGAAGGGTTCGTTTTATCCCCACAGCCTCAACAGCGTTTGTTATTGTTGATTTTTTCATGAGGGCCATTCGCTTTGGAGTGAGATGGAATCTCAGTGTTATTTTAATTTGCATTTCTCGAACAGTCAGCAATGTCCAACATTTTTTCATGTATTTATTAGCCATTTGTATTTCTTGATCTGAGAATTGTTTATTCATTTCAGATGTCTATCTTTAAACTGGGTTTTTAAATCTGGGGGAAGAGGTTAAAAATAATTTTTTTTTTTGAGTTCTTTTGTATTAGTCCTTTGTCTGAGGAGTAGCTGGCAAAATTTTTCCCATTCTGTAGGTTGTCTCTTCACCTTGTTAATGGTTTCCTTTGTTGAACAGATAGTGCCATCTCTTAACATACTTAAAATTCATCAACTTACAACTCCTTACACTTGTTCTATCTCTATTTCCATAGACACTACTATTACATACTTAACCACTCATGCTAAAATCCAGCATTAGTAATGAAAATGTCCTCAAACTACATAGTGGTGATAGCTGAACAACTTTATATGCATAGTAAAAACCACTAAATTACATACTTTTATGTGTTACATAGTTTTTACTGTATATATAAGCCACTAAAGTACTTTAAAGATGATGAATTTTTATGATGTGAATTATATCACAGTAAAGTTGCTAATTAAAAAGCTTACTCAAATCAAGGTCACTCACCTCTCACTTTACCCACTCAATTCAATTTATCAATAAATCCTGTCTATTCTACCATACTTTCTCAATATGTATTAAACCCAGATCTCTCTATACTACAACTACTACTCTTCGTGACAACATCATCTCCATGGGCCTACTACTTTAACAGTATTCAAGCTCTTCAACCATCAATTTATTCTGCCTGCTAGTCAGTCATCTTTTAAAACTTTTCATTTTTCAGATCACTTCTCTTTTGTGCTTCAGATTTCAGCTTGACTGTCATTATTTTAGACAATTCCTGACCTCTAAAGAAGATAACACCTATAATGCCACTTAGTACTCTATTTTCTTACCACTTACAGAAATTTGTAATCATATATCCCAACCCCTTGCTTATTTATTTACTGTCTACCTTTTCCATTACACTATCTTATTTCTTTACAAAGTGCTCACCACTATGCCTGGTAAATGTAGGCATCAAGTGTATGTCAAATAAAGAGAACGAACAGACCATAAACATTCTGCCTTAATAGTTTATAATTATAAACAATGCCCTTTTAAATGTACCTGAATAGATAAGCAGGTTTTCTTACAGAACAAACTTCTAAAAGTGTCACTTGTTTAAGTATTTTCCTTCATTTTGAAATTAGTTCTGGCCCTCCAAACTGATTCACACTATCATCATTCCTATTTTGTTTCCACTGTCTTTCACTTAGTATTTTAAAACTATTTAACTAGTACTGAAAAAACCATTTCAATTAATATAGTTTTTAAAGACACCACAGAGATAGTACCAATTCATTGACTTTAGTACTCATGGTATGGTATCTATTGATTTTTTTCTTGCATGAAGTAACTTGTCAATCCACAGAAGAACTAAATGAAGAGACTAACATACATTCAAAAACTGTCACAATATTTGTGGTATTTACTTTTTTCAGCTCTACTCTCTTAAAAATATGTATTTTGATCCTTTTACTTACCATAGGTATCATACGGATCCACATTAGGACTAGGCATATTCCACCACTGAATAGTTCCATCAATACCACCACTAAAACACTGTTCTCCATTAGAACTAATAGCTAATGACAGAACAGGGCCACTATTACATGAAAAGAAGAGGAAAAAAATTACTTATACATTCTAAAAAGAAACTCAAATCCCTATTCCCCCAATTCCTGAATTTGTATGGTATCTAAAAACTGTTTTAGGTAAACATGTACATTTGAACATTCCTATTATAACTCATACTACAATTATTAACCTAACGTGTTATTCAACTGATGTCTTTTTAAATATCAAACACTGACAAAAATGCCATGTTTCTTCTGGATTAACAACAATTATAACTATGGTTAAGTACTAATTTAATAAAACTTACATGTGGGCCCTAAATGTGTAGATAGGCTCTACATCTAAAGAGGCACTCCTAAAAAAGAGAGGAAAAAAAAAAGGGGGAGAAAGAATACAATTAAATAATCAAAGATCACAGTCAAATGAGCATATAAAAGATATGGGCCAATATAGAGGAATAATTATTCATATAAAAAAAAACTGTAAGAAAAAAAGGTCAAATGTGAAAATACTTGCTTTTTGGCAGGAACTGTTTTTTGCAAGTTCCAAAGTTTCAGGGTATGGTCCTCAGAGGCAGTAACCAGCACAGGTTCTACAGGATGAAAAGCTAATGCCCGTACTCCATCAAAATGGCTACGTAGTGTATACTTGGGGTTCCATGTCTTTCGAAAGGCATCTTTATTGGCAGGCAACTAAAAAGAAAAAGCATACTATTTACTGGTAAAAGCAGTACATTTGTAGGTATGTGGAACTTTTTTTCTTGGTGTGTTTTAAATAAACTGGCTAAGTGTCCTGTGGACATTTAACATATCTTAAAAACTATAACAAATCTTCATCATTTAGTAAGAATTTAGAAGAATAATTTCATTAGTCTTTCAAATACCTAGGGTCAAATGAAGAGCTCTTTATTCCATTTTTACCTAACTGTCCAGCTAAATGCAACGGTTCTGTTAAAGGTCAGGTAAGAATATAACTACCAATGCTGCAATACTTTATATGAAAATAAAAATAAAAATAAAAATTACAAAACATCCAAGAGTACAGTAGTAAACAGTACAGCTGTCATCTACTAGCATGAGTAGGCAGCAAATTAAGATACTTTCTCAAAGTCTGAACTAAAGGTCCTTCAAGACTCTTCATAATCATTTTCCTAATTCTTGACGTTAATCTTTTTACCCTCATTTCTCCATCTGTAATGTAATGAAACCACTTCTAAAGCAATCACAAAGTTTATAATAATTTACTTACATATATATTTTAAAAATATAAATGAGAATAATCTAGCCCACCGAGGCTGACTGATGACTCTAAAGAACATGACAACATAGGTATAAAATGTAGAAAAACAAAATGAAAAATGAATTGACTTTCTAAAAACAAAATTCATTAAAATTCATTAAAATAAAAATTGAAACAAACACTATAGTTAACTCTCAATTGAGTGTTCAATATCTAGGAAAATCTTAATCTAAGACTAGTTTTACCTCTAACATTGTCATTCGCACCTCCTCCATCCTCTCCTTACCCTTCAACAAGCAGAGTTAAACATTCAGGAAATGATGCACGCTAACTTTAACGTTATCCTTAATAAGAGCTCAAAAATAAAACATGCTTTTTAAAAAGTGAATAACTGATTTATATTACCTTATATTCCTTATATTCCTTGATTATATTCCTTATACATACTAACACCAAAATATAGTTTAATTTGAGTAGATAACTGAGAGTTGACTACTCAAGACATTATCTATTGACCAGTATTTTACGGTAATAATCCCAAATCCCTAGCTAATCCACCAAAATACCTAAGAAAAACCACAAAGTTATAACAGAAAAACTACATGTCACTTCAAATCAACACATTGACACACTTAAACTTATCTTTTTCCATGCACCTTGACATTAATTCTGTTTTATAAGTGATTCCCAAAAATGAGTCTTCTATTAAATCATTAAAAAATTAAAAATAAAACTGCACTTACATCATAACTATAGTCTGCATCATTTGTTACCGTCAAGTCTGCAAGGTCTCCAAGGCCCAGTACACTTAACAAAACATCATCAGAACCCATAATAAATGACTTGCCTCCTCCAGATGGAAACGTTATTGGTTCAGCTATAAAGAACAAAACCGCTTCTTAAATGCTGAAAAATCATACAGTACAAGACAATATTGTGGGGAAAATTTAAGCACTTAACAGTTACAATATTCAATAATATAAAGAATTTCTATTTTCCCAGTTCTGCTCAAAAACTTTTATTTTTGAGTAATAACAAACAAATGTGTTGAGATTACAATGTAGTTTTCCCACGAATCAAATATACATTAAATATAATACTGGGGGTAGGAGATAGGGCTAAAAGCTTTGTCTATTTAAATCTCTCATCACTTTAGTAAATTACAGTTTATATGTTAAATACGAAACAGGACAAATTTTGATTAAATAGGAAGCTAAATATCAGATTTCAGATTCCTGGGGGAACAAATCTCTACCATTAACCTCAAAATAGCTCAAATAGTGCAAGGTCTACAAAAAAGTTCTGTTAAAAGATAACAGTTCCTCAAATGCTCATGATCTTCAAAATGCCCTTTAAAGCTTTATGATTTTTATTTTAATGTCCTATTTTGTTTCACGTGATACTTCTAAGATGAAGAGAGCAATGTATGTTGCCTATAGAACTTTATTTCTAATCAGAATTGACATTTCAATTTCAAACAAAATAGAAATGAAAGGTTTATCTTACTTTGTTTTTTCATCTGTATCTTTTATTACAGCTTTCAATGTTTATATTAGCAGCTCCAATTAATTTAGAATGTTTTCCTTATACATACTAACCAATTAGACACTGCCACAATTTGAATTACTGACATCATTATCTAAATATTTTGTTATAATGTAAGCAATCATTCTTGATAGCACTTCAAAAATTCGCTTTGAAAGCAATGTGTTAAGATTCCTAGAGAGAAATATTTAAGTTGTAACACAAAATAACATTTTGAGACATTTAAAATTTATGAACAGATTTAAAAGGGAGATGCTGAAAAACTCAAGTTGATATTTGAAAAAATTTCCTATGAAAAAATGATATAAATTCAACACGCTGTAAGAAACACAGGTATAATGAAATTAGTCCATTATTAATACTACTAAAATAATTATAAGATATAATTCATATATATACTATGGAAAACGTAAAATAATTCTTTATTTAGAATATTTTATTTTACCCTATCAAAAATTACTGTATAATTTGACTCAAATAGTGCCCTAAAATGAAGCTGTGATTTGGCAACTAAAGTAAATTTGGCAATATTTGACAGAAAAAAATATACACAGGGATATTAAGTAGTATTTATCTTTCAATGATTACAATTATATAATCATTAAATAAAATGTACCCAAAAGCATTTTCTACAATTTTTGAAGCTCGCAAATGTTTCTAAAACAAATTTTTGAAGCTCACAATTGTTTCTAAAACAAGTTATAGTGTCACAATTCCTCCCACTAACACAAATCTTAAGAGGCTAATAACATAAACTTTTAGCATAAAGTATTTTGCTTTGTTAAATAGTCTTTTTGTAGGATTATTTCTGTTTAACCCACAATCCTATTTAGGGGTGTGTAAAGGAAAGGCCCTTGGCAATATTCACTATTCTAACTGGAATTTCAGATTAACTGCATTTAACAAAAAATTACTATTATACTCATTTCTAATTAATGATGCAACTATGTCTATTTCTCTACACATATATATAGCAAACTATTGTGCTTGCTCAACATTTATTTACATACATATTTATATGTTAAAATTCTTTTAAGATATTATTTCTGTTTTCCATACCTTAACCTATCATGCTGGCATATGGTTATTAGCGTAAGTATTCAATTTGTCCATTTCCCTACCAAAGGAATTAAGTTCTATCCTACAAATTCATTTTTTGCACATCAATGTTAATGTAATTCCCTATAGCATACGGTTACACGGGTATCCAAATATCCTTAACAATCAAAAAAATTAAAAGTTTTTAATTTAATAATGGAAACAAAACTTTATTAGGTAAATGTTAAAGTAAGCAATGTAAGAATACTATTATACTGTTTATTAACAATTTTTATGAGGGCTGGGGATTTAGCTCAGTGGCTTAAGCGCCTGCCTGGCAAGCGCGAGGTCCTGAGTTCAATCCCCAGTGCAAAAAAAAAAAAAAAAAATTATGGTAATCTTGGGGTGAACAAAATGATATTTTTTTTTGAGATAGGGTTTCCTTATGTAGTTCAGGCTGGCCTTGAACTCACTATGTAGTTCAAGTTGGCTTTCAACTCATAGCAATCCTCCTGTCCAAACCCCCCAAGTGCTGGGATTACAGTGTGCTCCATTATACCCAGCGTCAAAAATGAAATCTTTTAACAAAGCTTCTATTCATGGCTCTAGAGTGAGTCCTCAGGACTTGTGATATGACCAAGGAAATCTGCAGCTCACATATCAAATTCTCCCTTTTTCTTCCAAGTTTACCAAATCTAAAGAATACAATGAAGGATTTTGGTTGTGCCAGTGCCAGCATGGTTTATATTAAGTCTTTAGCAATAATAGTCTGAAAGGATATTATGCAGAAGTGGCTCTCCCTGCCCAAAAAAATTTTTTTTCTTTATAACACAGAAATCAAAAGAAATACAAATTCAACTGGAGTTCAAAGTTAATTTAAATCTCCTTAAATAACAATTTTAGTAAGATTTAGTTTCTAAAGTGCAAATAAATTCATATTTAGTCAAGCTCCCCTATTTCCCTCTTCCCACTATTGTGAAAGATGTTACAGATATCCATTCTTTAACACACACACATACACATAAACACACAGAGCTCTAAATTGGGATGGTGAGCTTTGTCTCATTTTTTTCATAAATTCTGGACATGAAATATTTTTAAATAAAGGGATCTATATTCCTGCTATGATTCTGTCTTGAACTGCAAAAGCTTCATTTTAAAAATATACCTTAATTACACAAATTTTAGCAAATTGTACTATGCATTACTTGGTAAAAAAGACCAAAAATTAGCTGAAGTGCTAAGCACACAAAATGAAAAATAATGAAATGTAACAGTTGGTATGTACATTCTAGAAAATATTTCCTAACATAAAATAGTTCAATAATGGAAATTAGATCCAGAAAAATAAACATTTTTCATTCCTTTTTCTTTAGATTTATTTTAGTGATTTTTAGATTTCCTCATATTTTCCTACACATTAAGGAAATCCTAAAGATGAATCCAAAATTTTTTTACTAAAGCAAACAAATCCCTTCACACAACAGATGCAGAAGCATCAATAAAATCCTATCTATTATTAGACATGAATTAGGTATCTCATACATTAAAATAGTCTGGTTAAAAATTCAGAATCAAGACTTAGAATTATCTAGCCCTAAGATTATAAATTACTCAAGTATCTTCAGCTAAAATCAATTTTAGAAAAAATGCTTCAGTGGGACTTGTGTTTCCTGTATTTCTGGTTTTGGCAAATTTTTAAAAATTCATCACCTGATAGCATATGCTTGCTATCAAGTTAAAGAATAATGATATTGCCTTACTATAAAATGATTAAACTAGCAAAATGCTATATGTATTTTTCAAATTAATACACACGTAAAGTTCAAAGCACAATGCCCAGTACTTAGTTGTCTTCTAGTAAGTGGTAGTTATAACAGTTGCTAAATTTAAGCCATATGACAAAATGGTTTTTTCTTTATGCATATTTAAAGCTTATTTCTGTAAATTCTATAATTTTATAAATTTCCCTCCTAGATGAAGTTAGATTTAAGATACTCTGAACTGAGCTACAAAGGAAACAATTCAGTTTTACATTAAAAACAAAACAAGTATGAAGAACTAGAAGGCAAAAATTTCAAAATCTCTAAGACACACCATGAGCTTGCCCAACACCTCCTCTGAAGATCATATAAAAGTGATCTTTAGCATTTTAAACAGCAGAAAATTTGCAATTAAAATATGATTTGGAGTTAAGGTCTTTGCACTGTAAATAAACATGGTAGCTAAATTTTATACCTTCCTCTGCTCTTGCACCTTCATGATCAGTCATTCTAGTAGA
This sequence comes from Dolichotis patagonum, assembly GCA_004027295.1. NCBI lineage: Eukaryota > Metazoa > Chordata > Mammalia > Rodentia > Caviidae > Dolichotis > Dolichotis patagonum. Next base: position 6,444 of record PVJX010032042.1, on the reverse strand, counting down.
GGCTGACCTAGAATGATTAATGATTCCTGAAGGGATGTGGGGCAGCTCACCATCTCCCAGATCAGCTATCATGTCGCAGAGTTTTGTCCTGTTGACCCCTGTAAATTAATGTCAGCAGTAGAGGTTCATTTAATGGCTACCGCTTGACTTGCGAGCAGTCTTTAGTAAACCCATTTACTAACAAAACAGACTTTTAAGAAGGCCCAGTTATTAAAAGTATCACTAAAAGATGCCTCAAATTTTCTATACAGTTCCTCAAAACACATGAATTTAAATACTTAAGGTTTCACTATTCTGTGGAAATATATTTCCACTGTATACTTTAAATGTATAAGCAAGCAAGGGAAAGGAGAGGGAGTGAAGGGGAACATGGGAGAACAGAACTTCTGTTATTGAACCAAGTTCTGTAAAGTCACAGGCACAGAAGATATCATAAAAACAAAGGAAAACTTTTTTGCTTTAAGGTTAATGTTTACCAATGTAAAGAATAAAACATGAGCTTTCAACTTACTATTTTAAAGAAGTAAATACAAATGATTTTTATGAGGGTGCAACAAACAATTAACTTTCCCTGATGTTTCCACTGGCTATTTGCCTGCCATTAAGGCACAAATTTGTCATTAACAACCCTGATTTCCTTCAAATTTTTTCATTTTTCCAAAATTTAAAAAGCTAAAAAAAATTCTGAAAATGCAGGTTTACCCATGAGCTCTTTTAGTTTCTCATAATGATATGAAAATTCAACACTATCACAGGCCATAAATTTAAGGGAATTCCAGCTATTGTTGGAATAACTAAAGCAAAAATATACAAAACTTAAAAGCTTCTGAAGTATTGCAGAATATTCAGTACTTTGACTTTGGACTTCAGAAATGGCAGAATCATTTATTTGAACCATGTATTTTGAAAGAAAATTTCGTTTACAAAAATGTCAGAAAAAATAGACATTGTGGCATACACCCACTCTGGGAGGCTAAGATCAAAAATTCAAGCCTAACCTAGGCAGCTTAGTAATTTAAGTGAGACCCTGTCTCAAAATTTTGAAAACACACTGGAGATACTGTTCGATGTCTCATTCTACAACCTGCCCCCCACAAACAAAATCAATATTCTATTTAATACAGGTAAAAATGGTCAAAATCATGTTAAAAAAAGTATGATTTTATATTCACTAATGTCACCATTAATTGACTAGACTGCTATATGATTGTTCACTGGCCTTTCAAATATAAGTAACTGTATAAGGAACAGCATTCATTTATGTATCTCTCTAACAGAATGACAGACAATAAGATGATAAACCTTAATGGAAATAGATGGAATCTTACATGTGAACTCCTAAATAATGCTTATGCAACTCAACTTTTTGGTATGTAATATATCATGTACTCTACATTTTCTAACATAATTATAACTTTCCCTTTGCCAGGGACATGATCATGAACAAGTTCTCTAACAAACGAAAAAATAACTAGACGTCCTACCACCAGTTAAATTCAGTAAGAAAGAAATCATTATTTTTCACAAATACCTCCCCTTAACAGCTTTCTCAGTTGCATGTTTATCACCATCACTGATTTAGTTTGTTCTTAAAATTCCGCAATTAGGTCTTAGCAATTCCTCTACAATTAATAAAGGAAAGAAAAAAATTTTTAAAGAAGACTCTTTTATCTTCAGATTAATCTTTTCCTGTTAACTTTATTTTTACCAAGGCTTTTACTCTACAGTAAGAGTCTTAATTATTTTTCCTATCTCTGAATTCCACTTGCTCTCAAATTTGAAAACAATTAATTTTTCCAAAATTATCACATTTATAATCACTTCTTAGCTCAGAAACCATAGTGGCAGTTTGACATTGTTTGGATGGTTAATTTGAATCTTTTTTTTTTCAATTTAAAAAAACCTTTATTTGTACTTCAAAATTTAAAACCAAGAAACTGGTAAGAAATCCACCTAGAAAGTCTTTTCCAAGCTAATTAACTTAAATCTTGTATTTACTCTTACAAGTGCTTCATGATCTGTTCTTAATTTTCTATCTAATCTTCTAATGATATACAACTAAATCACCTCAAATTTCCAGTCAAAATGTTTTACACACAGAATCAGCATTCACTGAAATTATTCCCAATATATTTTATCATGTCTGTCCCAACTGATTATTCAGAAAGGTGAAAATTCTCACACATGCCATCATTTAACATGCACCTCCAAATTCTGTTCATTTCTCCAAATCAATTTCATTTCCTCTGTAAAGTCTATTGTTCTTTCTTTGCTTACTTATACTTTTGCGCACTTTAAAATTTAGCTTTATTAAATATTATCATGTAAATAATTATAATATAAAGCAGAATAAACTTGCAAGAAGCAAAAAGGTTTTGGTTTTTTAAAATAATATGATGTAGCAAGCTTTCTGGACACATGGACTTGAGAGACATGGAAAGGAAGGAAAGCAGGAACAATATGAAAGTCATTTTTTAAACTTAAGATCTCAAAGTACATAATCATTACTTGCATATTATATCCAATTTGTGCAGCACAGTGCCAAGTTCAGGAAAGAACATGACTTCTATACTCTAATCCCACTTTCTCAAACTGTCAACAGATGGGAGATTTCACAAGCAAACATCAGTCTTTGCACTACTGTGTAGAATATCTCCCATAGGCAAATTTAATGTCCTCACTTTCTTTTTAAATCTAATGAACACTGTAAATATAATAAATGCAAGATAATTTCAATATCTGAAATCTGATTTAGCAGTAAAATTATGATATTCGTGTAAAAGATTACAAATTAATTTCAGTATTTAAAGACTAATGTTGTTAAACATTAATACATAAAACACAACTCTTAAATACTGCTGAAATTTATAGGAAACAAATTCTCTCCATTCTTTTGGAGACAGGTTCTCACTATGTAGTCCAGGCTGAGAAACACTTTTTCTAATTCTTGTAACAAAAAACAAAACAAAAACCCCAACAACAACAACAACAAAAATGCTAAAAACAAAAAATGAAAAACTGCCGTGGTGGCTCGCCATAGTGGTATACCCATGTAAATCTCAGCACTTAGGAAGCTGAGGCAGGAGGACTGCCACAAGTTGAAGTCATATTTTTAAAAATATTGCATCTCCTGGTGACAATCTGTTGTCTTGGTTTTGGAACAGCAAATGACAAATACTACTATGATATTCAGAAAAATACAAATTAGAAAATGATCCAGAGAAGCTTAATGTTAAAAGTAATATAGAAAAAAAGGAAAATAGAAAATATTAAACAAGACTTCCCTTTTCTAATGTGCTGATAGTTAAGTCAGAAAATATGACAATCTTCTAACACCAGTAAAGCAAAGAGCCAAAAATCATACTCTGTACAAAGCAAAGACAAGAAAGTTAGGGTAAGTGAGAATAATTTGAAAACCTAAGACAAGTTCATCCATAAAGAACTAAGACTGCAAACATACATTTACTCATATGGATATATTTTAAGGCTAGTGGTGTAGCTCAGTAGTAGACTGCCTCCCCGGCAGGTACAACGCCCTTGTTCAAGCCCAGTACGGAAAAAAAAAAAGGTTTTAAATGGGGAAAAGCTAGCAGCCTTTTAAAGAAAGATAATTAAGTAATCTTATCTTTTTGATAAACCTAAATTTTGTAATGTAATACAGTATAGGAGTAATAATAAGCTATATAAATAAAGGAACCTATCAAAGGAGAATTACTACAATGTATACAGTTGAAATTTACATGTTCAAAAACAGAAACAAATAACCAAAGGAGGTCTTTAAAAGATTTTCAGCTCCTCTCTCATATTCCAAAAAAGGCTCCAGATTTCAGGTGCTTCACATTTACTTTGGTGCTACAAACTACACGATTTTTTAATCATTATCAATTTATGTTTTTACTGAGATATAAAAAATAAATTAGCAAAAAATGGAGGCCACAAAAAGAAAATTCTTAGCTCAAAATTTTAACAAAAGGTTGAGTATTATTCATTCTCAAGTTTAAAGATTATTTAAAAAGTGAAAGAAAAGTAAGCTTGGGGTTAAACAGTATCATAGCAATGTTATTTTCTTGATTTTCACCACTGTACTAAGTATTTGAGGGGCAATATGTCTATTAGTTTTTTAAATCGTTCAAAGAGTAAAATACTGAGGCATAGTGACACATGTCTGTAATTCTAACATTCAGGAGGCTGAGGAAGAAAGATTGCTCTGAGTTTAAGGCTTGCCTGAACTACATGGTGAGACTATGTCTGGAAACAGAACAAACAGGATAAAACAAAAATATACATGACAAGGGCTACAGCATTTGCCTTTCATGCAAATGCCTGGGTTCAATTCCTAGTGCAGCCTTGCCCCCACCCCCGGCCAAAAAAAAAACAACAACTGTATGTGGTCACATGTTCACACTTAGGGAAAAAGGGTAAAAAGTATATAGAATTTTGTGTACTGTTCTCACACCTTTTTCCTAGGTTAGAAATTACATCTAAATAAAAAACTAAAAAGGAAAAGGAAGCTTATGCCTTTGAATCCTGAGACCAAAATAAATGCACCACAAAGTCTCTCTGGTTTCATGGCCTTGACCTTTAAAAACATTAGATACATCTCAAATATATCTTGCTTAGAAAGAAAAACTTCTGAAGTGGGTCTATGTACACTCAAAGTAAAGACTGTCACTGTCAAGCCATTTTCTCTTCTCTCAGAGGTGAAAGGGGTAGAATGGAGTAAACAAGCCAGAAAACAGAGAAACTTTAGCTTAGCACTGGCTAGGTCTTCGCACTTAAAAGTCAAAGTTTGGGTGAACTTTCACAAAGTTAATAACTCAACATTTTTACTGTTTTCTTTCTCTTCAAAAAGAAAAAAGATTAGATTACATCTATTGATTCCATACAGTATTGTTAGCAAGCAACATTTTCCCCTCTAAGAAACTAGGGGTAAAAAAAACCTACACGTGCTGTGATCCAGTAGGTATGATTTATTCACATTCTGAAATAAAGGAAAAAAGAAAAGTCTATAGTTTATAAATTATTCTAATTTATACAAAGCTGCATGTGAGAAAATACTAGAATTTTAACCAATACAGCTTAGATATTGAAAACAAGAAAATCATGAACTGTCTTTACATGTAAAATTGTATCTTAGCATTAACATCATAATTTATCTGAATTAAGACCATTAGCAATCTGATTCATTAAAATATTTTTTCTAGTAATGACCCTTTGTTTTGTGAGCATACAGTCACTTAAGGAAAACTACAGCCCAAAAATATTAAATGAAAACATCCATAAGTAAACAACTCATAAATTTTGTATTTCACACACACACACGCACACGCACGCACGCATATGCCAAATATTAGGTGTAGTTATGAGTTAATCTCAGGATTGCATGTGATTATTACCTTTTTCTTTGTATTTCTAGATACATATTTTCTCTAATAAGCATTTATGATTTTTAAAATTTATGCTTCTGATTCATAATGAATATATTCATTACAGGGTATTGGTATGTACCCATATGCATTTTGATCCTTTTTACTTCCTGTTCCCCTCTCCTGTCTTCCTCTATCCTTTAAAGTTAGTTCATTAAAAAGTAAGATATAAAAACAAAAATTAAAGGAGAGTGGGCTCAATAATATAACACATACCTAGGTAATATTGAGACATGAGAGGACAGAGTTCCTAGATTCTGATTTAATCACAACTCCTTGTACTGAACTCACACACTGGGTTTTCCAATACTGCTGAACAATAGTGTAGCTTAAAGAGTTGAAAACATATAGAGGAATACCTATTGACAAAAAGTGACATTTTCTATGCACTGTTAGCTAAATAGGCAAATCAAAAATTTACTACAGTCATATTAAAAGAACAAAAGCCAGGCATAGTAGTACATGCCTATAATCATAGCACTTTGGAGGTTAAGACAAGAGGATTGCTTTGAATTCAAGACCAGCCTGGGTTACATAGTGAGTTCAACACAGGCATGAACTATAGCAAGACTCTGCCTCCAATTAAAAAAAAAAGGAACCACAATAATAAATTTAAATTTGTTATGATTAAAAAGTTCAATTGCAATTCATCTGTTTTTAGCATTTCTCAAAGAGGACAGTTTTTAAGACCAAAGCCCACACCTAAAAAAGGTCCATTGGCTGACTTTTATTTCTGAGCCTCAAAAACCTATAGATCTAATCATAAACTATCAGAATAAAAATAAATAGGATAGTTCTAAATTAGAAGCAGTATTATCTTATATTTTTAAAAGAAACTTTCTGCAGATTAATGAAATCGTCAGAAGATTGTCGTATATGATAACATGAAAAATAAATAATCCAGTATTTAAAAACTATTTTCTAAAAGAGGAAAAAATTTAAATTCTAAAATGCTGTTATTTTACTACACTAAAACATTCATGGGGAAACAAGAAGCAAGAGCATTTCCTGAGATCCG
>PVJX010032041.1:0-20727 GCA_004027295.1 Dolichotis patagonum | reverse complement strand
TTATCTTTGATACAGGGGTCAAACACATTCACTGGAAGTAAGATAGTCTCTTTATTAAGTGGTGCTGGAAAAACTAGTTCTCCCTATGCCAAAAACTAAAACTAGATCCATGCCTATCACCATGTACTAAACTAAAGTCAAAATGGATCAAATTAATACCTAAATATTAAAACAGAAGCACTAAATCTGCTGGAAGACAATGTAGTTAGAAATCTTGATGACATAGGGATAGTCAGAGAATTCATGAACAAAAATCAAATTGAATGAGAAATACTTCCCAGAATCAACAACTCGTATCTCATCTTATTAAAAAGTTTTTGGGTGTCAAAAGAAATCTCCAACAGAGTGAAAAGGAAACCCATGAATTTTGAAAAAATCGTAGTTAACTGCCCCTGAGACAAAGGACTTCTGTCTAGAACATATAAAACATTTAAAAATATTAGGCTCCCGAAATTTAAAGACCCAATACAAAAATGGGCATCTGAGATGAAGAAATGCAAATGGCAAATAATACATAAATAAATACACAAATAATAAATATATAAATAAATACATAAATAATAAATAAATACATCAAAAATGTTTAGAATCATTGGTCCTTAGAGAAATGCAAATTAAAACAACACTGAGATTCCATCTCACTCTAGAAAGAATGGCCAGGATCAAGGACACCATCAACAACAAATACTGGAGAAGCTGTGGAGGAAAAGGAACTCTTCTGCACTGCTGGTGGGAGTATAGACTGTGGAAACAAGTAGGGAGGTTCCTCAAAAGGTTGGGGTTGGAGATCCCATTTGACCCAGCTATTCCACTTTTGGGCATATTTCCAAAAGAACTGAAAACGTCATATCACAGTGATATATGTACACTCATGTTTATAGCAGCACAATTTGTAATAGCCAGATCTTGGAAACAACCTAAGTGCCCATCAGCTTAGTAATGGATAAAAAAGATGTGGTAGTTTTATACAATGGAGTATGACTCAACTATAAAAAATGATCATATTGATGCTTTTATAGGTAAATGGATGCAACTTGAGACCATATTCATAAATGAAATAAATCAAACTCACATGTGTAAATACTGTATTGTATTCCTAGTTTAAGAAATGGTAACAGTACTTAAGATACAAAATCCTCAATGAATATAGTGAAAGGATAAACAGGAAAAATCTGTCAGGGAAAATGAGGAAAAAAAAGGAAGGGAAAAGAAAAAATATCTAAATTTGTATAAACACACTTAGAATAGCTAAGAAGATTGGGGTGCAAATTCTATAAGTTCTTGGAACAAAAAAGTTAACATTCATAGGATTGGAACAGTTTTGCATATTTGTGTCTGGTGATCTGAGGAACTGTTTTGAAGATCACTATGTAAAATAACATCCTTATTTATGTTCCTACCACCTTGTTTTGAAGGCCTATATCGTCATTGTTTTGGGCTGTTTGCTATTGCTATTTATTTGTCTTTTTTGTTTCTTGTTTTTCTAGTAATTGGTTTTGTTTTGTTTTTCCCTGTAATGCAGAAAGGATAGATGTACACGTAGAGGCTTACACATGCCTATAACTTCTCCTAAATAGTTCATGAGAATTGATAGTATTATACATGATGAAATGAACAGCTATGTTGAAGAGAAAGATACATTATGGATTCCATTGCTGATTTCCTATTGTCATGTTGTGAAATCCAGTAATGCTGCTATTCTTCATTTAGAGTGTTTTTAGTCTGTTTTGTATTATTTAATTTCAACATACATGAAGGTATAGACAGCTATTTTGAAGAGAACAAGAGACATGACCATAGCCTTTATTGATTTTCCTATTGTCTGGTTTTGAAGACCTGTAATGCCTTCATTACTCTGTTTTGATCAGTTTTATACTATTTTGTTTTGTATGAATTCATTGTGTGTGAAGATATAGCCAACTATTGAAGAAAGCAAGAGACATTATGGTAGCCAATGTTGATCTCTTGTTGTCTTGCTTTGAAATGTGTCACTTACATTGTTTTCTTCTAATCTGCTTTGTTCTACTTTGTTCTGTTTTGTTTTACCCTATTTAAAATAAAAAAAGAGAAAAAAGAAATAACAGCAAAATCAAGAGGCAAACAAACCAGAAAAGCAACAAAAGTGACAAGTTGACAACAAGGAACTACAATAGCTATACAGGTTTTCAAAACAAGATAACAGAAATTCAACAATGCCTGTTATGTTGCATACTGTTATCTTCATTAAGTTGCTCAAGTTACCAGATATAGGAAAAAAACAAAACAGTAAAATGGAACAAAACATTGGATTTCAAAAACAAGAGAGAAGGAAATTTCCCACAATTGCTGTAATGTACATTGTTATCCAAACAGATGTTCAGTCTACCAGCTTTAGGCCTGCAAAGTCAATCAAACAAAACAAATATTATTATTTTTTACTTCAGTTGCTATCATCTCAGCCTTCCTGAAATGAAATCAACCCCTGAAAATTCCTGAGAATGCCTGTGGAGTGGGAAAAGATCTAAAACTCAAGGAGACAGGGTTGAATACTACTGGCTCTCTTCATTCTTTTCCTTTAATAAAAGTGAGAAGCATTTTAAAGTATATAAATATAGTACATATAGTGCAAAAAGACAAACTTGAAAGTGTTGGGAAAATCTGTGTATGAAAATTTGAGCATGGTATGTATATAGGAGATGGTATGAAGAATGATGATGGTGTCTGAGTAATATCCTAAAGAAGAAGAAGGGGGAGGAGGAGGAGAAGGAGAAGGAGAAGGAGAAGCAGAAGGAGAAGGAGATGGAGACGGAGGAGACAGAGAAGGAGGAGAAGACCAAAATGTGGTGTATGTTTCAATGAGACAATGTGGGAGAAAGTTTATCTATGACATATTCTTGTGAGGCCATCAGACAGATTACACATCTGAAGAGGGAGTTGAGGAAAGTGTGTGGCAGGGTGCATGTATAAGCTTAGGAGTAGAATTAAGAAAGCATTAGAAGTCCAGTATTTTATACCCTCTTTTCACCTCATAGGACACCAAATATCTTGTGTGATGAAATATTCTGACCTCCATCTTTTTCTCTTCTAAAAGGCCAACTGTAAGGCAGAATTCTGCTGGGTTCTTTCTTCTTTTGTTGAATTACACCAACATACAGCTTTGGCTCCTCAAAAGTTGCCATCTTGTTTTCCAAGATGGGCCTTTTGTAAGAATACACTGACCATTCTTTCTCTACAGAGCTTCTCATTGTTCTCTCTATAAAAGCAAATGAATCTGGTGGTCAGTGGACATTTTACTTCATTAAAAAGACACACTCAATGTACTTTTATACTGTCTTTACTGGAGTTTATCTGTCATTTGAATCACAGGGACAGTGCTTATGGCTGTCTTCTCTTTACCGGATAGGTCACACAGACCCAAAAGTGGGTTGTGAATACATCCTTAAGGAAGGAGCTGTTGCTTGGGAACCAGCCAGACATCTGAAATTCCAGACAGGAGACCTCAGAGAAAAGGATGAGGCTGTTTGTAAGTGTCTAGCCCCCAGTGGATTAGAATCTTAAAATCATAGCACCATGAAACATAGAATCACAGATGTTGAATGTGAGTGGCATAAGGGATACTCATGATTCAGCACCTTAATGGGAAATTCTCATTTATAGATTGAATGTTTTCAGCCTTGCATATACTATTCTAAGGGGGAGAGAGAGAGAGAGAGAGAGAGAGAGAGAGAGAGAGAGAGAGAGAGAGAGTCTTTGCCTAGTGAAAATATAAAATAAACTTGAAATCCTGACACAAGAATCTGTGTAATAAAAGGAAAATTATTTGATTAGAGCCAGAAGCATTTTATGAGTCATGGTTTGGAAATGCTGATCCAAATCAAAGGATCAAAGAATCAAAAGAATCAAAGGTAAAAGTGTTGGAGATGTAAGATCAAGAAAGTTGTGTCCCTTATTTATTTCTTTCCTTGGATTTTCTTCATGATTAATAATTTTATTCTGCCTTTGGAGTTAATATATAAGGTATGAACTTTAACATGGATATATGAATGCTGGTACTTTTGACTTTAAGTTCTCAGAATACCTAATCTACAACATCTTGACTGAGTACTAAATAACTTAAATTGGTAGTAAACAAGCTGATGAGACTAAACTCATTTCAACTTCTGAACAGTTTTTATCCTGAATAAGAAATAAGAATATTGAGGCAGAAATAAATTTTCCTTTAGATGACTTTAGGAATCCTGGCAAGATATAAGATTCACTTTGCAATTGTTTCAATAGAACATACTTCTGCAAAAATAACAGAAGAGAAGGAGAGCTATACCAGATTCTGGTTAAGGCAATGATATAGGAAGAATTTTCAAATAGCAAATAGAGGGGTATAATATAGTGGGGCTTACTTTCATAATCTAGCATTTGAAAAAGTGCCATGTAAGTATTTTGGAATGGATGGAGCAACTCAGAGGACATAAGGAACAATATGGGGGTGGGAATCTGAGTGACAGCAGAAGATAAGACAGTCTTGTGCTTTTGCCAGTGGGTAAGGTGAATGAGAATATAAGACATTATGGGACTAACTCTTATGCTTTCTTGGATGCAAGTAGGACTTTGCAACTGGGTTACTCTCTCTAATCCATGAGCACTTCTTTTCTTGCTCTTTGTACCAGACTGAGGGGATTTCTATTGGAGCTCTGTTTGCACTATGTACAGGGTACTGGGTTTTGTGATGTTTTTGAATCTGAAGCTAGAAAACAGTAGAGGGAAAAGAGCAGAAAATTCATCAATAGTAGTTCTAGTTTTTGCTTGTCATTAGTGTGCTCTTATTTACTGTTTTAGAATCCTCAATAACTGCTCTGTGCAATCTGTGTAGGACTTTTAGTAGCATTCAGTGGATGAGACAATGTGGAATATATTCTTTTCATCTTAACTGGAGCTATCCTCCAGAATTGTCTTTTGACTACAAGAGCAGTGATTTTGCATATTGTTTTTCCAGAGCCCATTTTGTTCAGTTAACATAGAACCGTGTTTGTAACTTCTTAGAAAGTTTCTTTACTCACTTCACACTTGGGAAGGAAGATAACCAGAAAGGCATTACAGAAGCAGGAGTTTTGTGAAACTTCATTCCTCAGATGTCTGTCTATAGTTGATTCTGAAAGCATCGGTAGCACCTCAGGCTTAACACTTCTATAGGCTCCTTTTAGAGAGGGACTACAAGGTTAGATGGCAAAATGCAGTTAACATTACAAGGACCACAGGTTGACCTTTGTTTCAAAAATTTTTTTTTTTCAGTTTCAAACACATCTAGAGAAAGAGTGATATATTCTCCAAAAGCAACATGGAACTTCCAACAGCAAAGCAACTTCCAACAAGGAATGGCTTTTTCAAATGTAAATGTCAAAATGAAATAAATGCAATTAGCATTTTTCCATATGTACACAAACATGATAAAAATAGTCTTGAATTTGGCCCAGCATAATATCTTTAGCTTAAGAACAGAGAGTTACCACATCATTGTCATCATAGCCAATAACAATGGAGAAAAAAGAAAGGAAGAGGAGGGGTGGGGTCTGGAGAGGAAACAAATGCCTTAGTTACACAAGCCTTTCTGAGGTTTGAGAAATAAACACTCATTCACTGCAGTATGTTTTTGAAACAGCAGATGGCTCTGCAGACCTGAAATGGTTGTGAAAATTTGTAAGGACTGTGTAGAAATATAATTTAAGTAGGAAAATCTAGTGCCATGACATTTTACTAGAAAAATAATGTATGCTAACATTTTGAGGTCAGACAGTCAGAAATGTATTATCTGAACTTCCCAGAATTGGTGGTGTTGTTGAGGGAGAATCAGTGGTAAGTCCTAAGATCCAATTTTCTTATCCTTGAGCTGTGGATGTAGAATAATACTGTTGTGATTCTTGCCACAAGTACAATTGTGTCTATGTTCAGGACGTTTTTCCAGTAAGCACAAGACTCAGTGTCTGTGACCGATGAAATAGGAAGAATCACCACTGAATAAGATATTTTAAAAGAGTTAGAGTTATATCTTGGGGGATTGATAAGGAAAGGAGAACATAGGATTTGGCACTACATGAAGAAAGCTTTTTAGCTCCTGTCTCTCTAGGAGTCCTAATAACAGACATCTCCCCATCTCTTGCTTCTGTTTATTCAGTTTTGTTTCCCTCATAATTGTTACTTGTACATGATTTTCTGTGTTTCATTTTCCATTTCTGTAGTTAGACCATCTCATTTTAGCTTCATACTGAAAATTGTTTTCTTGGTTTTTTTTTTTTTTGCTTAAAATTCCTGAGAAAGAGAAATCAATTAGCTGATCTTCATTCTTGACTCAGACCATGTTATAGTCTGTTGGAAGGTTTGTTGGTGGGTGCATCCTCCCACATACCTGCCAGGGTAAGAAGGCATATAAAGTATAGCTATAGGCTGGATGCAGTGGTGTGCACCTATAGTCTCAGAATTCTGGGAGGCTGAAATAGAAGGATTGCAAATTTGATCTCAGCATGGGTAATTTAGAAATTTAGCAGGACTCCATCTGAACAGCATGAATGCTCAGGGTTCAATCCTTGGTGTCATCAAAGGGGTGACAGGGAACACAACTATCTAAAGCCAACTGCTTCTGCAAGGTGAGGGACAGGGCAGAGGAATTAGAACTATAGCTCATTTCCCCATAGCTAGTGAGAGCACAAACCCCAGCTTTCCTGCAAGACTCACAGTTTAATTTGTTGTCATGCAGTCAGTACAGCTTAACATTTGTTTCAGGCTTTTAGTTTTTTCTTTTACAGTGCTGTAGATTAAACCTAGGAAATTGCACAGGGTATTGTGCATGGTAGATAAGTGCCCTATCACTGAGCTACAATTCCAGCCCTTCATTTCTTAGTGAATTAAAACAAACAAACAAACAAATGTAGTATTGTGGTGGACATGACTGGTAATATTTGATTCAAAGCTTTTTCCCACATTGACCAAGCCTTTGTAAGTCTTGTGCCACAGTTCAACATTTGCTCAATCTGAATTTTCAATTTTTTCTTTAGAGTTGTTGATCCTTCCTTTTACATTTTGTATTCTGTAATTAGAGAGCTTAACTGGTGGTGGTAGTAGCAACTGTCTGAAAAAATCAAATATAATGTAAAGTATTGGAACTGGATGACTCATATGTAGCTGGTAAAGAGGACCTTATTCTGGCAGTGGTGTATAGCACCCACTGCCAGTGGTAAACTGGAAGTGTTTATCAAGAAGGAATGTACTTGCAGGTGTGATGATTGAAAAAGTTGAGAATTAAGGAGAAAATAACATAAAGAGAAAAATGGATTGATTGGTTATTTTTTATTTTCTTTTTTAAATTTTATTTTAAAGAGGATAAACCCAAAGAAAATAAAATAAAACCAATCAAAACAAACCAGTGTGAGTGATAACAGGACTTCAAAACAATATGAAATCAACAATAGTTACCATAATGCCTCTTGTCTTCAAAATAGTTGCAGGTACCTTCAGACATAGTAAAAATCAACCAGAAAAGAACAGAACAGAAGCAATAAAAATAAAACAGTGAATGCAACAAAGGATTTCAAAACAAGACAATAGTAAATCCAAAATGGCTACCATAATATATCTTGCTATCTTTGAAATAGCTGCTCCTTCCATTGGGTTTAATATAATCAAACAAAACAAAAAAGATAAAACCCAGTCCAACAAAACAATGGAAATGATATAGACTTCAAAACGAGACCATAGGCAATCAACAATGGCTACAATCCTCAGAAGGAGATCCCTCCTAGATGCCACACTGCGTACCGCGCTATCTTCTGAACCTATGATCGGACCACTGGCCCTAGAACTGCAATGTTAGTGTAATAACAAAACACCATAAGCATTAAATTTCATTTCATCTCAATAGCTCTCTTCACAGCCTGTGTTTTTCTGGATCAGCCAGTCACCCACAGGTTGGGAGATTGGTTCTTCTTGTTTCCCAGCCTGTGTGCTGGAAGGCGTTGGAATCTGGCTGTTTCCCCACTGGTGGCAGCCCGCACATAGTGCAGGTCCACAGGGAGGGCTCACTACATGGTGAATCCTTGTTTTCTCCTCCTGCAGTTCATGAATGACCAGATTGGTTATTTCTAAAGGTCACTATTTCTCTACAGAAAGAAAAGAAAAAAAAAAACAGAGTATAAGTAACATACATTTGAAAATCAGTTGGGAAAGTCACCTCTTTTGTTGGATATAAAAGCTCTCATCTCTTTTTAAAAAATTTTATTTAAAGAGAAAAAACAAAACAGGACAAAACAGAATAAAGGGTAGCAATAATACAGAATTCCAAGGAAAAAATGAAAAGAACAACAACAAAAAAACCTAAGAAATTATTACTTCACAAATTACATACTGACTTCTTGGAAATAGTTGGTCAAATTACAAAGTTAAAACATGTAAAGTAGACATTCAAACAGTGAGACTGTTAACAGTTCTGCTCCACGATCTGACAAAAACAGCAATATGGTCATCCATCTTACCCACTCAAATATACATGCAATTATATCAAAAGGGTAAAATGAAACACAACAAAACAGAACAAAGCAGATCACAAGAAAGCAATGTAAGAGACATAAATTTCAAAACTAGACAATCGGAGATATTCACTCTCTATCATACTGACTCATGTTTTCTTCCAAATAGTTGTCCATATTGTCACATACAGGGAATTCACATGAAACAACATAGTATGGAATTGATCTGAGCAGGACGAGGAGGGCATTTCAGGTCTTCAAGAACAAACATTAGGGAAGTCAAGAACGGCTGTCATAGTATCTCTCATTCTCCTCAAAACAGCTGTCCATACCTTCATATGTGTTGAACTTAAAGAAGACAAAGCAAGCTAAAATCATTTTGAACAAAAAGTGATAGTTTTGCTGGACTTCACATCATGACATTATGGAATCAGCACTGGGTACTATAGTGTCTCTTTTTCTTCAAAGTAGTTGTTCATTTCAACATGTGTTATATAGTTGGTTCTTGTAGACTGTTTATAAGCTCTACACATGCATGAGTCTCTACATGTATATCTATCCTTTCTGTATTAGAGGGAAAAACAAAACAAAGCAAGATAAAACAAAACAATTCCTAGAAAAGCATGAAGCAAAAAAGTCACATAAAACTGCAATACAAGATGATCTACAATGGTTACCATGATGTCTCAGCAGTATATAACAACATTAATAAAAATGAAGCATTGGAGACATTATAAGACTTCAAAAGCAAGTAATAATCAAACCAGAGTGGGTATCTTAGTGAATCTTGTCATCTTCAGTGTAGTTGCCTATACTCTTAGACTTGATGCTATCCATGACAACAGATTTAAATAAAATCAGTCAATACAAAGTAGCAATCTAACAAATCAGATTCAAATAAGATCAGTCATAATAAGACAGTATAAATTATAAAGGGCTTCAGATTAAGTTGATAGGAAATTAGGGATGATTACAATAATATGTCCTCTTATTTTTGGGATAGCTGACCATATCCTCAAGTCTAGTGTAAGTAGACGAACTGGAACAGCACATAATCCATCCAAGCAGAGTGGTGAGAATAATGTCAATTTTAAATCTTGTTACCCCATTAACAATATCCTCTGCCTACCTGTTTTAGACAATTCCTCCCCCTTCACTCCCATGGGGGTGCACTGCTTGTTTTGGGTCCCACTGCCTCCCTATATAGAGCATCTCAATGGACCCTATTTCCTGATCTACTCTGCCTGTGTTTCTCTCTGTTAAAATTTCAAGGCCATCTATACTAGAGATTATAGCCAATCTTTTCTGCCTCATTTCTGCTATTCTGTTTTTCTGCCATTGGTTGTCTATTTTTCTGTTCCACTCCACTATCTGCCCCGTTTACTGAGGCCTCTCTCCCACTATTCCTGAAATGCTTGTATTCTTGTTCTCTCTCCCTAGAATGTCCTTCAATATTTTTTGTAGGGTTGGACTGGTGGTCAAAATTCTCCAAGTTCCTCTTTGTCATAGAAGCATCTTGTTTCTCCATTAATTTCTAGAGAGAGTTTTGCAGGATACATCAATCTGGGCTGGAGGTTGTTCTCCTTCAGTGCTTGAATTAATTCACTCCAATCTCTTCTTGACCTGATGGTCTGTGTCGAGAAGTCTGCTGTGGTTTTTGATGGGTTTTCCTTTATAGGTGATCTGTTTCTTTTCTCTGATGGCTTTTAATATTCTGTTCTTATATTTAATTTCTGGGATCTTGATTATTATGTGTCTAAGTCTAGCTCTGTTTTGGTTGTAGGTGGCTGGAGTTCTGTATGCTTCATACATCTGCATATCATTTCCTTCTTTTTTCTATGCTTGGGAAATTTTCCTTAATAATTTCTGTGAATAGCCTTTGTAATTCCTCTGTTTTGATTCCTGATTTTTCATTCATGTGCTTTATTCTTAAGTTATAGATCATCTTGTCATCTTCCAGTCTTTGTATCTTTACTGCCTGCTCCCTTGTGATTTTTAAGAGATTTTCCCTTTCATGATCACACATTGCAAGCCTGTGTTCAATTTTTGATAGTCTATCTTTGGTTTCTTTCAAGCAGTTTTGCCAGCTTTCTATGGAGTCTTTAGTTTCCTGATAATCTCTTCAAATCTGCTTCATGATTTCTAGGGTTTTTCTGTATTCTTCATTAAGTTTTTCTTTCCTTTTTTGTTCCTCCATTCTTCTGTCTGTGTCTTCTTGAGAGGTGCACAGCCTTTCTGTTATTAATCTACTTATCTCTTGTTTAATTTGAATTAATATTTCAGTTTTGGTCCCACTTACAAGGTCCTGAAGGTATCTCTTTATGTCCACTAACGCTGTGTTTGATGTTGCATTTTTGTTGCCCTCAGTCTCTTTTGTATTTACCTCTCCTGGATCAATGTTTTCAGTGTTGGGGGCTTGGGGTTTTTTCTTATTTCTCCCTTTCATCATGTTTTTGGTTCCTTCCATACAACTGTACAGTGTAATGCCCAGACCCTTTTCTTGTTGGTTAAGGCTCCTCTAGAGGGCACAGGCTAGGAGCTTTTGCCCTCTTCAATAGGCTATCAGAGATTAAAGTTCACACACGGGCAGTGTGCGCTGGCTCCTCCCCTCCTGCCCAGTCAACCTTTGCTGTCCTTCACTGTGTCAGTGTGTGTCGATCACAGGGAATTAATTTGTAGTGACTCACTGGGTCCCAGCCAGGGGCACGGCCTAGTCCAAGCAGATTCCACCAATCCACATGGCGAGGGGAGCAACCAAATGAAACCACTTCCTTATGGAGTTAGGGCTGTCCTGCCCAAATCCAACATGTCATCCAGTTGATTTCCCTTTCCCATGGGAGGGTCTTATTCCTATCACTCACTGCATGTTGATGCCAGTCCCCAAAAACTGCTGGGTTCCCTGACCTCAGACTTAAGCACAGCTTCGGTGCAAATTCATGGTGCCTCTGGATGGGTTGCGTGCAGGGCTGGTCCGGGCGAGCCGCATGTAGGGTTGTTCAGTTCCATTCTCTAGTGGCTCAAGCCAGGCCCTTTGGCGTGGATCACTTGGTCAGGTTGGGCAGAAATTCAGGTGGCTCGAGGAGGGTGCCATGCTCGCTGATCTTAGCTTTGCTAATGGTAGCCCCAGGACCTCATATTCGAGCAGTTTTTTTGCACTTTAGTTTCTTCCTGGGTTTTGAGAGTCCATCTCTCTCTGTTTTATTTTGGCATTTGAGCTGTCTCTCTCAGAGAGGGTCCCTCTCCTGCTACCTACTGGTCCACCATCTTTGGACTCCTCAAATAGTCAAATTCTTAAAATCAAAGAGTGGAATGGTGTTGCCAGGGGAGCTATATAATAAACTTTTGCTTTTTCTACCAACATCCAGTTTTTATCCAGATCAAGGTGCTTTTCCTTTTTATAACAATTAGCAGCAGCAAGATTAACAACAAGGGACCTGTTGTCATCAGTGATACATGCAGCACAAGTTCCCATTGGCTGCTCACTCTGCTCATAGTAATGAGCATCCACATGGGCTTTGGCAGCTTTTCTTTTCAGGATCTCCCCAAATTTATCTATCCCAATGCAACCAAAAAATGTTGCTGCTTTGTGTGGCTGCTGAATCATCCACTTTCTGCCTTCAGACTGGTTTTCCTCAACTCACTCCATTTTGAGCTGTCTTAGTTACTTTTTACTCATTGCTGAGACAAAATACCTGATGCCCAAAGTTGGGAAAGGAAAGGTTTATTTCTTACAGTTTTTGGAGGTTTCAGTCCATACTCAGTTGGCTCCAAGGCAGGGTGGCATGGCAGGGCCGCAGTTCATGGTGGCTGCAAACCAAAAGCTCTTATCTCTTACAATGACAAAGTTGAGGACCTATCCAAGACTTGATAATAGTCTGATGGCTGAAGGTTAAATGCCCAGTCAAGCTATATATGCTATGCAAAGTTCAGGCCTCTGCTTTGGAAGACCTGATAATTTGACATGTGGGATGGGGCATCTATGTGAATGTTCTCAAAGATTTCAGCTCCTTAGATGCTTCTGAGCCTTTTGGGTTTACATAACTGGTCCATGTCTTTCTGGTAAAAGCTATAATTTTCCATGTACTAGAAGACAATATAAAGCTCTTTGTTTTGAAATGTGAAGGAAGACTCTCAAGTACTGTCCTCACAAATTCAATTATTACTTCCTACTACACCTTCACTTCCAGCTCCTGGAAACTCTTTTATCTGTCTCTATGATCTTGACTATGAGTAGATCATATAAGTAGAGTCCTTTTGGTGACTAGCTTATGTTACTTAGCATAATGCCCTAAACATTTTTGTCAAATGCTCTTCTGCATCAATTAAGATAGTTCTGTGGTTTCTTCCTTCATTTTGTTAATGTGGTTGTTATGTCGATTGATTTTCATATGTTGAACCATCTTTGCATTGCAAGAATAACTCCCACTTGGTTACAGCTTATAGATCTTTCAATAATCAGTTGAATTTGGATTGATAGTGTTACTGGGTAGCTCCTTTAGAAATGACTCACTAATTAAATTTATCTCAGGTCCTTTTTGACTTGAACAAAGAACTGGATGAGTTAAGCCAAAAATGGTGCCAAAAGTTTGTTTGCAAAGTAAGAGGTGAAGGAGTAAGGGGAAAAACTGGCTCTGCAGAGCAAACAGGATGAACAAAAGAGAAAAAGAGCAAAAATAAAAGATCTGGAAGACAGAGTGGGCTAGCATGAAGAGTCACAATAGTGGGCTCCTAGTGGCATCTGTGTTTTTATGTCATTTCACATCTTGTGGGAGCCCATGAAAAGTTCTACATATGGGGTCCTGGGAATTATTTGGTGCTACTCTGAGATCTTGTAATTGACATGTCCCATTTATTTTCTCAGCCAGGTTTGCCATGCTTTACTTCCTATCTTATTTCTCCTGAGGGACATAAATATCACAGTTCTTTTTGGGGTGCTGAAGGAGTGGTGGTCTCTGTCTTTTATAACTTCTTTAAGTTGGAAGGGGTCATAGACCTCACTTACTAGGCATAATGTACTCTCCAACCACCTGGGGATGCTGTGGCTTGCTAGCAAAACAAACAAACAAACAAACAAACAAACCCACCTAAGAGAAACACCTATGAGAAAATAATGAGAAAAGAGTGATCATCAATGTCCAGTTTGAAGGGAGAAAGAAACTTTGCTATTATCTCAAGTATGAGGAGCAGATCAGATTTCCACACTTCCTGTGAAGGGGAATATATGTTTGAAAGATGTATCCGATAATTTATCAAGAACCAGAGAGCTATGGCCTTAGCAATATCTTGTTTATCTGTAGCAGCACTGGATCATTGTTTTTTAAGAGAAATCTTAAGTCTTCCAGAGGCTCACAGGAATAGCTGTTTCCTTTTGGTTGATCTTGTTCTTCACAGTTCAGGTGGAGCTCACTTTAGTAGAAAAAGATGGATCCAATTATTTCTCTGAAACCTTTGCTGCAGTGGGTGTTAAAGGATCATTGAAAAGGGGCCTTTCTTTATATTTTGGTTTTAACTGGTCTGCTGGTGTTTCCTCTCTCTGTTTACACAAGCATTTGGCTTCCAGGGTGGACATGAGGTATCTCCCTGGGCCAGGGTCTGGAAGGACTCTATTTCTATGCATTTGGATAACTTGTTGTACTTGACCCAAATTGATATGATATTGTAAGAGTATTGTATCTGATTCTGCTATCATTTCAGAGGATAGAAATGATCATCCATAAAACAATTCAAATGGGTTCAAAGTGAGCCTGGTTTTGGGCATGTTATGAACCCTCATGAGTGCTATTTGTACCAATCAGTGCCAGGACTGAGATATCTCTTGGTAAAGTTTTTTCAGAGCTCACTTTAGGGTCTGGTTGACATTGCCTTTTTAGAAGGTTAGGCCACCAAGCAGAATAAAGGTGGTATTTTATTTCTAAAGACTTTTCCTCTCCCTGAGTTATTTGGGTAGTAAAAGAGGGTCCATCATCACTCTGGAGAAATTGGGGCAGTCTAAATCTGCGGATGATTTCTACCTCAGTAGCCTTTTCTGAATGGGTAGGAAAGGCTTTAATCCAGCATCTGAAGGTGTTAATTAGGACTGACATCTATTTGAATCATGCACATGTCCCTCTCCTCTGAACAGGTTCTAATAAAGGAAGTAGTTTGGGCTTTCCTAGGTAATTTTAGGCACTGAGGCAGCAAGCTTTGAAGATCTGTCAGGAGGTTATCTCTTGTTCTGGTCCTGTGAAAACTTGAGTGACCATTTACAATGTAGCATCACATTCCTTATAGAAGGAATCATCAAGTGTTTTTTAAAATAGCCTTCCATTATATCCCTTGTGGAAGTTCTAGTTTCTTGTTTTAAATACCACCAGAGTCACTTTTTAATTTTTCCTTTAATTTTTCCTAGTTATTTTCTGGGGGATGCAGGCTGCTTCTAATGGTTCTTCATGAATTGGGAATAGGATTAGAATATTAAGGGCATTTTCATTTCCCTATCAGCTTTTTTGTTTTTCAAGGAGACTTTGGACATGTCTCTTTGGTGTCCTTTACAATGTATGACTGTGACTGATTGGGAAGATGGACACCCCCTAGGAGTTGTGAAACATTTTGCCTGTGCTTCATAGATGATTGTTTATTGTGTGTACTTGTCTTTTCTTGCAGCATGGGCAAGTAGTACCAGAAAGTCACATATGGAGTCTACATAGATTTGTAGTAACCTTTGACCTTTTTCTGATATTGATGCTTGAGTAAGGGCTGTCATCTCTGCCTTTTGAGCAGAGATTCCTAGGGGAAGAGCTTTAGTGTCAATGATGTGCTGTGTGAGCTGGCAGCTGTATAACCTGACAATGTCTTTCTTGGATAAAGTTACTTCCAAATGTAAACCATACCTCTTCAGGATCTTGGAGGGGCAGATGATTGATGTTCTGTCTGTGTAGGTCTGGGAGATTACGTGTCTACAAGAATAGCTAATTTTTAAAAATAATGTTTTATTTTAAAGAAAATAAAACCAGGAAAAAAAAGAAAAGAAAAGAAAACCAAGTGAAATAAAACAGAATAAAGCCAATTTAAATAAAACAGTGTAAAGGACACAGGATTTCAAAACAGGTATAGGAAATCAACAATGGCCACCAAAATGCTTCTTGTTGTCTTCAAAATAGCTTCCCATACAATCAAACATAGTAAAATCAAACTAAACAAAACAGAATAGAACCAATAAAAACAAAACAATGATTGCAATACAGGACTTCGAAAGAAGATAATAGTAAATCCAAAATGGCTACCATAATACATCTTGTTATCTTTGAAATAGCTGCCCATGCCATCAGATATAATAAAATAAAACAGGACAAAACAGAATAAAACCAAAAAATCAATAAGAACAATACAGGACTTTAAAACAAGATATAGGTAATTAACAATGGCTACCACCTTCAGCAGGAGATCCCCTATAGATGATATACCCCATATTGTTATCCTCTAAATAGATGATCAGACCACTGGCTTTAGGACTGCAAGGTCAATGAAACACTAAACAGTATAAGCATTAAGTTGTACTTTACAATACTGTTATCTCAGCTTGTGTTTCTCCAGATCAAATGGTTGCTTATGTGGGAGACATGGACCTTAGCCCTTCTTGTCTGCCAGCCATGCACTGCAAGGGGCTGGTGTCATGAGCAGTTAATTTCTGGGGAGAGATGAAATGAGAAATCTTTAATTAGGAGTCTTCTTTTCCCAAGCTATGGCTATAGATCAAGAGGAAGAGTTTTTAAAGAAGAAAATCAAAACAGGGTGAGTTGCACCTGTATCAATTAGCAGTGAACTGGTTTACCAATGGGGTCCAGAGTTACCCAGGATTCTTTGAATGACATGGCAATGTGGACAGGAGCCTTGCTGGTTTTCCTGGGTCTCTTTACTAAATGAGGCTTTTGGCTGGCATAGAGGCTCCCTGGTCGTGGGAACAGTCAGACTTGCAGTGCTACGAGTCAGGCGCATTAGCTGCCCTACATACAAAGCAGAGCCCAGGCAGAGCCTTGTTGCAGTCTCATGCCCAGTGTCCAGTTCTTTTACACTTGAAACAGGAGCCTTTCCTTAGTTGTTCCTGAGTTTTTCTTTAGGTGAGCTGGGTGGGTTTGAGGTATTACTGATCGTAGCAGCCATAATCTTAGCCTTTTTCTTTTATCTTTCCTCTCAATCCTGATTGCTGAATACAGCAAAGGCTGTGTGTAGCAACTGAGCCATAGGCATCTGAGGCTCTGTTTGAAATTTTTGTAGTCTATGTTGAATATCTGGTGGTGACTGACAGATGAAAAGATGTCCCATTAGTGTTTTTCTCTTATGGAAAATGGATCTAGATTAGTACATTTGTGAAAGGCTTCTGTCAATCAGTTATATGAGACAGCTGGATTTTGTTTTCTGTGCCCTGTATGACCTCACTCATTTTATCATAATTAACAGGCTTTTTAGTGTATGTTTTTGTTGTCATGGTAAGAGTAGCTAGTAGAAGAGACTGACCTGATTTATTGGCCTAGGATTGTAAAGAGGAGATAAAAGATACCTCCCAGTATCACCAGGCAGTTCAGAGAGACCTGTATCCCCCTGAGAGACAAATGGGAATCTCAGAACAGGATCATCCAGGGTATCTTTTTCACTCTTCAGAGGTCTACATTAAGTACCATTGTTCTTGAATATTCCCTTTGATAAAAAGTCACAAAAGCCTGAACATAAGGCATTTCACTCCACTTTTTATGTTCTAAGCAGAAATGTTATAACTGGAGGATATAAAGTATCATCCCATATGCATCTTTTGCTGCCTCTCAGTTCATAATGAACTCAGGTCACATTGCAATAGTAGATAAACTGTTTCTGTCTTAAATTGTCAGGATCATATCTTCCCTATTCATCAAGAATATGGTCTAGTGGTGAAGTTGGTGGAATCTGTGTGGTGTCACAGTCCAAGAGATTTCCCAAGAGATTTTGGCTTAGGGCTGTAGAGAAAGGAGACAGCTAGGTCTGAACTAAAGGTGACATCCTACCCAGAAAGAGAAGGCCCACACTGCCCTTTGTGACCCTCAAACAGACTGGACAGATGTCTCTGTTGGGGTGATTCTTGCATCATTTATCACGGAATGAAGCTTTTCTCTCCATATGGGGCTCCATCCATTCCTTAGGGACAAGGGGGCCGAGTCATTTGCTAGCCTTGCCTAATCCCTATAATTCCTGTGAGGTAATGGTATAACTTTCCCAAGTTCTTTTAACTACCTAGTTGAACTTCTTGTATATAACTTGTATTTCAAGTCCCTTGAAGACTCGACTTAACCAGAGTGAAGCCATATGGGAAAAAGTCTTATATTTATTTTGACAGAAAAGAGACTAATAACAGGGATGGTTTTGCTTTTATACACTCACAGTTACTTTAGTTAGCTTTTAAATGTAAATGCTATTTTGCTCAGGCATCAGGCATAGGTCTTTAACTTATTTGCATTAAACACATAAGCCAGATGATGATAGCTGTAGGCAGGCTCTTGGACCCAGAGAGAGAGAGAGAGAGAGAGAGAGAGAGAGAGAGAGAGAGAGAGAGAGAGAATAGTATTGGTAAGCTGAGCAGGTAGGTGGTGGCTGAGGGGCACAGTTGGCTCTAGTGCCTTTTGTAGTGCCAGCACCAGCTTGTGTTCTTTGCTGTCAGCTGGGGGAATGCTGCACCAGTAGGCTGAGCATCTGCTCCTGCAGGGCTGCTGTCATTCCTGTCATTGTTAGCTCAGCCTGGGCCTGACACAGTCATAGCACCTTGGTGCCCTTAGCCTTTAAGTAGGTTAAGCGCTTGGCCTAGCTTTGTAGCCTGGAGCACCTATGCATAGGTTGCTTCAGGCTGTCTGGTGCTGCTTGGCTTGGCTGGTGCCTGTCCCAGTTATCTGGGCCTTGGTAAGGGGGCAAATGGGCAAGAAGGTTGCCTGCTCATGTGCACTTGACCAGGGCAGGTTAGACCTTCCCATGTGCTGGCTTCATGGGCCCCTTTTCTTTTTGGCCTGAAGCCACAGTGAGATGATGATGTCTCCATGGGACAGGTCTTTTGTGTTACCTGTGGACCTGTATTTGCTCTGTGCTCTGCAGCTATATTTGTCCAGCATGTTGGTTGTGGTCCTCAGATTGTAGTTCTGCCCCTCAAAGGTTTTATACCAGCAAAGGCCACATGAGTTCTTAAAGGGATGCTACATAGTTTTTCTTTCATATGGGAAGAAAGAAAAAGGTTCCTATCTCTTGTTCTTCACAAACTCATCTACTCCTTAAAATCAGAGACTTAGCTTGTAAGGCCTGTTATTAAAAAAAAGAAGAAAAAAGAGAAAAAAGATGGTAGCAGCCAGTGACACATGCCCACATAAAAGTTATGCATTGATCCGGCCCGCGGATCAGTCTGTGGGTCTCACCTGGAGAGGGAACAGGGATGGGGGGCAGGGCAAGAGGAAAGAGAGACGGAGACAAGTTGAGCAGTTCCAATCAAGTCTCGTTTATTGAGGAGGTGCCTTCAGCTTTTATAGAAGTGGGGTCACGTGGGAGAGGATCATGGGTAATGTAGGCAGATGTACAGGATCATGGGTAATGTAGGCAGATGCACCAAATGCCCACAGGAGGGCAGGATGGGGTGGCAGCAGTGAGGCTATCATGCCGCTCCCTACATCTCCTCCCTTATTATTTTATAAAATCAGGAGTATGGCAGGCCTTGTGAGGACAGCACCTGTCTTAGGTAGAGGACCCTTTATATGAACCCAACCAGTCCTTACCTGTCAGGGGCCTGCAGGACAGCAGCTGGTCCTGTGCCTGTCTTAGGCGGCTGGTGGTATAACATATATGTCCTAGTTGCCCGTCTCTGGCTGCCTGTCCAGTTCCTCAAGGAAGTTGGCTCACATCGTCGTTTGGGCCATTTGTGGGGGTTACTTCCCATAGGTTTGTCCATCTGCCATTTCCCGCTGGTGATAATGTACCTGAATGGGCTTTGCCATAAATGCGTCTATCCTGTTATTAATGAGCATCATGATCCTTTGGAAAATGCAAGGGCCAACAGTTAGGAGTAAAAGTAAAGCGGCTAGCGGTCCCAGGAGGGGGGCAATATAAGGGAAGAAACCTCCCCACGTGGAGGAGAGACTGGCTTCTCTGAGGTGCTCCTTTTCTCTTTCTTGGAGGCACTCTCTTAATTTAGTCATGGACTCTTTGACAACTACTGAATGATTGGCATAAAAGCAACATTCTTCCTTGAGGGCGGCACATAACCTGCCTTCCTTCATAAATAGGAGGTCTAACCCTCTTCGATTTTGTAAGACTACTTCAGATAAAGATGTAAGGGAATTTTGTAGAGCTGTTATAGATGTTTCTATTTCTTTTAAATCCTGATCTATTGCTGCCTGTAATTGGGTTAGATGGCTTTGTCCTAGTACCAGAGCTGCAGTTCCTGTTCCTATACCTGTTGCAACTCCCAACCCTAGCAATGTAGCTAAGGTCAGAGTCACAGGCTCTCTCTTAGTCATATAGCCAAGTTGTGATGCCTGGAGGGAGTAGTCTCCAGGATGGAATGTTATGCGGGGGAAAACCTGTACAAGGACACAAAAATTGGTTGACAGGTTAAAGACAATGGTTGATATACAGGGTAGGAGACCAAAATTGCAGGCCCAATACATTCCTAGAGGCTGGATGAGGTAGCTGTCAGAAATAAATGTTGAGTGAAACTGTGTACACAGTTTTGTGAATTTTTGTGAGCAGACAGGGTCACCAAGGCAGGTCCCTTTTCTGGTGACATCAGGGAGAGTCAGCTTGTGTTGGTTGCCCCAACTGCAGCCAGATGGGCTACAGGAGCTACTGAAAGTCAAATTGAGGGCCCTTCCTTCATAGTATGGGGGAGGAGCAGCCAGGCATAACCAGCAGGACTGGGTAAGATCAGGCTGGGAAAAATTTAAGGCTGTATAGGCTCCCAAAATTAGGTTAAACAGATTAAAGTTGGGAGAAGGAGTAGGGCTTAAGGAAGTTGGGGTGGGTGGGGGAGCATGAGGAGTGTCTGAGGCAGTCAGTGGGTCTGAAGGTTTAAGGGCTCTGGATGGATCTGAAGGCCTAAAGTTTTTGGGCGAGTTTAGTATTAAATTTGGGCCTACCCCTACAGGAGGTGTTGTTATAGGTTCCTTTTTTATAAGGATGAGGCCTCCCCTATCAGTATTAGGTTCATAATATCAGAGGCCCCAGGTGCGCCCATCAACCAGCCAGAATCAGTAGGTGT
>PVJX010032040.1:0-20724 GCA_004027295.1 Dolichotis patagonum | reverse complement strand
AGAAGGAAGAATAGAGGAACAAAAAGGAGAGAAATGTTCCATGAAAAATATAAAGAAAACCTAGAATACATGAAGCAGATTCAAAGAGATTACCAGGAAACTAAAAACTCCATTGAAAGCTGGCAAAACTGCTTGAAAGAAATTAAGAATATACTATCAAAACTTGATGACAGTTTTGCAATGTGTGATCATCAATGTGTGATCATTAAGATCTATTAAAAATAACAAGGAAATAGGCAGTAACAATACAAAGACTAGAAGATGACAA
The DNA here is from genome assembly GCA_004027295.1 of Dolichotis patagonum. NCBI lineage: Eukaryota > Metazoa > Chordata > Mammalia > Rodentia > Caviidae > Dolichotis > Dolichotis patagonum. The sequence goes on along the minus strand of PVJX010032040.1, from coordinate 20,456 downwards.
GAGGATCTATAACCTAAGAGTAAAAAATGTGAATGAAGAAGCAGGAGTCAAAAAAAAAAAAGAAAGAATTACAAAGGCTATTCACAGAAATAATTAAGGAAAACTTCCCAAGCATAGGAAAAGGAAATGATACACAGATGTATGATGCATACAGAACTCCAGCTACCTACAACCAAAACAGAGTTACACCCAGACACATAATAATCAAGATCCTAGAAATTCAATATAAGAACAGAATATTAAAAGCAGTCAGAGAAAAGAAACAGATCACCTATAAATGAAAACCATTAAAATCATGGCAGACTTCTCGACACAGACTATCAAATCAAGACGAGCTTGGAGTGAAGTAATCCAACCCCTGAAAGAAAATAATTTCCAGCCCAAATTGATGTACCCTGCAAAACCGTCTTTCAAGGTTTCAGGAAAAGTGGCAGAGAGGCCTCAATAAATGGGGCAGACAGTGGAATGAAAGAGGAATGTAGACAACCAATGGCAGAAAAACATCACAGCAGAAATGAGGCAGAGAAGGTTGGCTATAATCTCTAACATAGATGGCCTTGATATACTAACAAAAAGACACACGTAGAGTAGATCAGGAGAGAGGGTCCATCAAGATGCTCTGTATTAGAAACATAATCTGAAAGAGGGTTTATGGACAGAAAGTGAAATATGAGAAAACAATGCTCTATGTGACAAGGAACCACAGAGAAATAGGGGCAATTCAACGAGCACCTGCAGGTAGGTTGAAAAGACATAATACTTTTGTGCAGTAGAGAACTACTCAGCTATAATGAAGGAAAAATCTTGAGGCTTTTATAGGTAAAGGAATATAACTCAAGATCAAGCCCAGGAGTCAGAAAGTTCAGAACCAGTTAGGGTAAATAGCAGGTTGCTTCCCCCAATCTAAAAACTGAGGGAATTAGTGGGACCCAAAATGTGCAGGTTACCCTGTGGGAGTGAAAGGAGAAGAACTGTCTAAAAAAGGAAAGCACAGGATATTGTATATAGTGTAACAGGATTTAAAATCTATATTATTCTCTCCACTCTGTTTAGATGGATTATATTCTGTTTCAGTTTGTCTACTTGCACTAGATTTGAGGGCACAGACAGCTATCCCAAAAATAGCAGGATATATTAATTTACTATTAACTTAATCTGAAGCCCTATATAACTTACACTGTCTTATTATGAATGATCTTATTTGAATCTGGTTGTTAGATTGCTGTTTTGTATTGACTGATTTTATTTGAATCTGTTATGATTGATAGTATCAAGTCTGAGAGTACAGGCAACTACACTGAAGATGACAAGATTCACTAGGATACCCACTCTGGTTTGATTATTACCTGCTTTTGAAGTCTTATAATGTCTCCAATGTTTGTGTTTTTATTAATATTGTTATATACTGCTGAGACATCATAGTAACCATTGTAGATTACCTTGTATTGTAGTTTTATGTGACTTTTTTGTTTCATGTTTTTCTAGGAATTTGCTTTGTTTTGCCTTGCTTTGTTTTGTTTTTCCCTCTAATACAGAAAGGATAGATACACATGTAGAGACTCATGCATGCATAGAACTTATAAACAGTTTATGAGAACAAATTATATAATGCATGATGAAATGAACAACTACTTTGAAGGAAAATAGACACTACCATACCCAGTGCTGATTCCATAGTGTCATGATGTGAAATCCAGCAAAACTATCATTCTTTATTCAGAGTGATTTTAGCCTGTTTGGTTTTGTTTAAGTTCAATATACATGAAGGTATGGACAGCTGTTGTTATGAGAATGAGAGACACTATGAGAGCCATTGCTGACTTTCCTATTGTCTGGCCTTAAAGACCTAAAGTGCCTTCCTCATCCTGTTCAGATCAGTTCTATACTATGTTTCATGTGAATTCTCTGTACGTGAAGATATGGACAACTATTTGGAAGAAAATAAGAGGCAATATGATAGTGAAGATCTCTAATTGTATTGCTTGGAAATTTATGTCTCTTACATTGCTTTCTTGTGTTCTGTTTTTTTCTGTTTTGTTGTGTTCAATTTTACCCTCTTTAAAATAAAAACAAACAAACAAACAAGCCAATACAGAGGGGTATCAAGCTGATCACCACTGTGGCCTGGAGTCACAGTCTGAAGATTTTTGGGATAGGGATGCTACTTCTCAGGTACGTGTGTCTTTCCAAGTATACAGAAATAGCCTTCAGGCACAGAGCAGCATACTTGGCAGCTGGAAACCCACCAGAGTACACAGAATTGGTAAAAGATGAAGCAGAGACAGATTCTGCTGCAATGCGTTGGGGATTTTTGAGATACTACATAATGCATTATTTATAATCCTTAAAAATACCACAAGGGGTGGGAGGCTGGGGATTTAGCTCAGCAGTGTAAGCACCTGCCTGGCAAGTCTGAAGTCATGAGCTCAATCCTTGGTACACAAAAACCCATAAAGAGGTATTTACCCCATTAAAGAGAGAAAAATAGAACACATCTGATAATTATTATATGCTTGTGTGCCAGGCACTGCTCTAAGCACAGGGGTAGAAAGGTGAATAAATAAATGAGACATGTGTCCAAGTGGGATTTACACTGTAGTGGGGAAAGATTGGCAGCCATAGAAACCAACACAGCATCAAATACAGATAAAAGCTGAGAAGAAAACTAAAGAAAAGAAAGGAAATTGAGGATGATAGAGGCTACAATTTTGATGTCTGGTTTAGGGGAGTCTGCTCATAATCATCAAGGGCAGTGAAGCAGGTCATTCCAGGCAGTGGAAACTGCAAGTCCACAGCCTGAGGGTGGATTTCTGCTTGGTCTGGGCAAAGGACAAGGGAGTCAGTACAGCTTGGAATACAGTAAGGTAAAGGGAGATTACTCAGGAAGAAGGGAAGACCGACAGATTCTTGTGGGCAATCACGAAGACTCTGTGCCTGTCTTTGATTTAATTTAAGTGTGGCAGGTAAAAGACAGCAGGTGTGGAAAGAGTCTAATGTTGTTCAAGTACAGCAATGGCACTGAAAGACTCTCCCAAGAAAATAGAACTAGTTGTTCTATCTGCAGTTCTGATACAAGTCTGTCTTCCTTCCCAGATGATTATCAGTGTTCTGTGGTGTGTGGTTTCTCCTTTACAGCTTGACATTTTCATCTCTCTGGAACTCCTTATGAATGTGTATGATTGGTGATGTCTCTTTGCCAAATCAAAACATGAAAAACAAGGAAACTCTCCCCAAATTGATAAACAAAAAAAGAAATTCCATGGGCAGCCTGAATTTAATAAGCTACTCACTGCCCTAGTTTTTCAAGCCCTGAGATGCGTGAATACTTTGAACTTACAACATTAATACTTCACTAGTATCTTTGACTGCCAACCCTCAGCATTATCCTGTCAGACTCACAGACTCACAGAAATCTCAAATTGCTCCTTTTCTGCCTGCTGAGTTCTGTGAATTGAAAAGAACCCAGAGTCATTTGTTTCCTCCACAAGCCTGAGGTATTTCGTGAATCCGCATTTATTTCAGGGATGCTTTTTTCCCTCATGAGAGACTTTTAAGTCCCAAAGGTCAACAGAAAGCCTTGGGGTACATCACTTCATTCATCTTTGTAACAGCAGGAAACCAACAGAAAGAAAGAACCTAAGAGTGAGAGGACATGAGAAATAAAGGCCATGGCAAGCTAATTTCACTTGTGTTTGTTAGGCAAAGGAAAAGAAACAAGAATAGCCATCGCACAGCAGTAATTACCTGGTTAGCATTCTGGGTCCTTGCTGGGGCTGTCACACTGCAAGGATATTGATGGGTTTGACTCCGCAGAACTTCAGTCTAACAAATGACAAGTCCGTGACTTTTTCAGCTGCAGATTGGGTTTTACAGACTCCCCGAGTCTGTCCTCACCACACCAGCCCTCCTGAAGTTGTACTCAGGTATGAATATTAGGGAGGTGACCACTTCTTCTTGCACTCTTTCTTCTCTCAAAGATGCAATCATTTTTGTTATTGTCATTGTTACTTACTTCAAAAATATATACTTCCACCATCACCAAACACTTGAAGATCATGGGTTGGTTGTTCCTGGATAATAATCCATGGTGAAGTAATAGTCATACCTCACAGTGAAGTAATAGAGATCCAAGAAACACTGGGCATGCCAAAAATCCTCAAATGTCCCAGTTCCTTACAAAAGATTTTATACTATTTGCATTCAGCCTTTATACATCATCTGATATATTTTAAATCACATCTAGATTACTTAATACTACCTAAATGCTATGTAATATTTATTATATTATTTAGGAGAAATGACAAGGGAAATAACTGTACATGTTTAGAACAGAAGTGATTTTTCCCCAATTATCTTTCATTCACAATCGGTTGAACCCACAGATACAGAACCCCTCGATAAAAGGGCTGACTGTAAGTTTTGCCCATGAGAGTCATAGGGTAGACAAGGATGAGAAAGGTGGTTGAGAGGAGCCAGACAGCCTATGTTCAAACCCTACTTCCTCTGCTCCCAAGCTATATGGCTGTATTTACTCCACTTCCAAAGTCTCAGTTGTTGGGTCGAAAACCAAGAATGATAGTAATAGCATTTGTCCTAGGATTACAGGAAATGAATGCTAGAAATTATTCCTGCAGTAACGCTATCCATGATAATGCACATTCGCATATAACCTGAGTCACTCCCATCCTCTACCCAATCCATATCCTAGAATTCTACTACCCTCATGTTCCCAGACTGTGCAGAAGAAATGGGTGCTTCCTCACTAAGAGATGCCTGAAATTAGACATGCTATTTTAGAAGACTTGGTCAGGCTCTCCCACCAACATGGCATCAATAATTACCTAGAAAAAAATGAATTAAATTGGTCTCAAGAAATTCCTAACTGATGAACCTGACAATCCAATCTTGCTTCTCTGTCACTTTGGACCCCATTAATTGCATTTGAGAGGGATTCTGAAGCATAAACAAAGCACTCAGTGGTGTGTGTGTGTGTGTGTGTGTGTGTGTGTGTGTGGTGTGTGGTGTGTGTGTAAAACTGTTGGTTATTGCTGCTCTCAGCCTTCTGGGAAGAAGATAATGTTGAATATAATACAACTTCTCTATGTTCATCTCATCACCACAATAGAAGAAAAACAAACTTTCACAATAAGACTGTAAAAGAAATTATTGAACTACAAAATAAGGGCAAAAAATGAGTACATTTTCAGTGTCACTAGTTGTAGAGTAGAAAAATTGAAAAGCAGCTTTTAATTAAAATATACATTTGTAGGAAACAAATTTTTAAAATGCATAGTCCTTGCAACCTCCCTTCTGTGGACCCAGGAAGATAGTAGGATATCCCTAAAGGATCATCTCTTTTGTCATTTTCTTGCTTGGTTGTTTGATTTTGGATTTTGCTATAGTTATTTTTAGCACATTACTGTGGCCAAGCTTTTTACCATTAAATATTAAAGAAGTTAGAAGGAAGCAGGAGGAAAGACAAAAGCATTATCATAGCTGGAGTGCCTACCAGGGTTCCAAGAAGTCATTTTGCTCTTTGAATGCGGAGAGCTCCTCTCTGAATCTTGGGTGACCTCACATGTAAAGTGCTATGACATGGAGGTTAAATACCTGACTGTTTGGTACTGGAAAGATACCACCAGCTTCCTTCCACAAATCTGTAACTCAGAATTAGAGAAAGGCAGCATCACTGGTACAGATGGACTGCAGCCTCTTTATACAGCACTGACATCAATTGTAATCCCCACAAGGTCAGGCAGAAGGTGAGATCAAAGCCTCCTAAACCCAAAGAAAAGATTGATTTCCATGAGCATAGGAAGCACTTAATATACTCAGTGAGGCCTGAATCACACGAACTGGACAGCTTCATCTTGTCAAAGATAAGGAGGCCTTTGCCTGTTGGAACTCGAGTCGCTTACTTTGTACTGGTTCAGAGCAAATAATTAGCATTTCCTGGCATTTGTTGGATGATTGGTCTTCTAAATCAAAATCGTGATTTTCATGTTTTTAATCCTCATTACCATAAGCTGATCTCAAGTAATTTTTCATCCTGACTTTTCCTGTCATTCAGGGTAGCAGGTTTTTCATTACTTACGTATCACACACGCATTAGCTCACGCATATAAATATTTTTAAAAACATACTGGTTTTATATATTCACATCCAACCTTGTAGCCTGGGGTATACTGTTTAAATCTTAAGAAATAGCAATTTGGCTTGAATATTTAGGTTTAGAAAAAGAGGAAACTATCTCATGAGTGGGGAAAAGGGAAATCCATGAAGAAAAACAAAGAAATTTTTTTCTGGGGAATTTACAAAATAAACAGTTCTCCTAAGTTTGTGGACATTTTAATCTATATTTCTAAGGCTTGGTATTCCTCCCCAAATTTAGACTATCCATTTTATATATGCATATATCAAAATTTTAAATCAAAATAGGCCAGGGATTTAGCTCTGTGGCATAAGCACCTGCCTGGCAAGCACAGGTTGTGAGTTCGATCCCCAGTACCAAAAAATAATAATAATAACTTAAAGCAGTCTGAAAAGTTTTCTCAGAGACCTATCTTATTTTGATAATAATAATATTTATTAATAACATATGGTACATACACAGACACTATTTGTGATTTTCTGGCAAAGATGTCCGGAGTATGTGTGAATATAAGACATCAGAATAATGTAGAACATGAGTTTTCAGGGCAGTACCTGAGTTCAAGTTCTAGTTCTGTCGCCCACTTGATTGGTTAATTACCACTATGGTTTAGATATGGTTTGGATGTGATTTGCCCACAGAGTTCATACGTTGTAATTTTTGTCCCCAGTATAGCAATGTTTAGGAAGTGGTAGGATTTTTAAGAAGTGGGGCCTAGAGGGAGGTCCATAGTCACCGGGCACTTAGAAGAGATTATGTAGCTAGTTCCTGTGGGCTTACAGTCTGTCTCCTGGTTTCCTGACTCTTCCACACGCATTCTCATCATTGTGACATCATCTCCAGAGCAAAGCTAATATCAGTGTCATGGCTTTGAACCTTTAGAATGTGGGCCAAACACGCCTTCTCCTTATAAAATACACAATCTTGAGTGTTTATTATTGTAACAGAAAATGGACTACTGCACTTGCCTTCTTTATTCTTCACCTTCTCACTAAAAAATAGTAAAATAGTAGTACCCACTGCACAATGGTGTTATGAAGACTAAATTCAACAAATGCTGAAAAATGCACAGATAATTATTCAATAATGATCATCCATTACCATCTTGGCTAAGCAGTAAATGGTCTCCTTGTTTCAATTAATTCATTAGTCCCAAAGACTGAATTCACCATCCTGAATATTTTAGTTAAATAAAACCAATTTTAGACCCAATTTACATTTAAGTTTTCTTCTGCTTTCTAGTTAAGAGCTAATCCAAATAACATAAGATGTTCAGCCTTACAAATACTCAAACAAGCTGAAACAGCAAGATTCCTTTTCACCTTTTACATTAAAAGATTTTTTTTAAATGCTGAATCTCAGTGGTTTGGAGTACAGTGTAATAAAGGGTCCCTGTCTCCAGGAGCCTGAATTGGCATAAGACATTTGGCCAAATACATCCAAATTCTTAAAATGTATATTCCCTTTGACCCAGCATTGCAACATACAGAAATTAACCTAAAGAAGCTCTGGGTGATTAGATAATGATACATAAAAAAGATAGTGACTGCAGTATTATTTATAACAGCTTCATATTAGAAACTACTTAAAATGTATATAAGTCAATAATATTGGGCCATGTCCATAAACTACAGCACCCTGTTAGTATTAATATTAAAGATACTTCAGTGAAAATAGCATTATTACAATATGGTACAATTATTTCTTATATTCACTTATATAATATGCAAAATATTACCAGTTGTTATCTCTGTGTGATAGAAATTTAAGTGACTTATTTTATGCTTTTTAGTAAGCTGTATTTTACAAAGAAAATATATTGCTTTAGAAATCATAGAAATACTGAAAATAGTAAAAATTTCATCCAAAGAAATCTTTAAATTTACAGAAAAACAGCATGCTAAGCTATTAGAGACCAGGGAAGCATTAAAAAAACAGCTTTATGTGTACTTGTATATTTTTATTTCTCTACCCAAATGATCTGCAATATGATCAGAATAATAAGATGCAATTTCAGTCAAGGAAGGTCTTTGGACTTGTACCTGGAATAGAATTGTGGCTTTTTGTCTTGTTTCCTCCATGTTACCCCTACTCTAAGGGATATTTCCTTCCATATTTCCTTTCAATCTGGCTTCTAGCTATAATTTGGAATTCATTGAATTGTTGACATGACTGACCTGGACCAGTACGATTCAAGGTTAACAGGACTAAAAGTCAAAATGAAAAAAAAGTTCTCTGGTATATAAGAAAGGCAATCATAGAAGAGCTATTCCAGAAGAGTGGAGCTAATGAAAAGCCATAAGTCACCTGTCGGTAATGTTAAAACATCAAAGATCCCTATATTTAATCAGCCCTAAATGGTAACTAAAGTTGGAATGGAAGGAGATTTTACAAAAAGAGATTGACAAGAAAAAAAATCAATCATCCAAATTTTGTGTTTGATAAAGAAGAATGATTTAAATAAAGAACATTTTCATTTTTTGTAACCTGAAAAAAATGTTAGGCTTCTGAGGATTAGTTAGCATAAGATTAGTCAATATACAAACTCAAATTTTTAAAAGCTATCTAAGGATACCATGTTTAGAATTATCTGTGTAGAATAGACTATGGTATAATATAGATATTTATAGAGTTACTGTTTCTTGAATTCTTTAATAATGGTTTAACTTATAGTTGCTTTTTCAGTAAACATTACAATAGAAATTTATTCCAACCCCTGATATTCATTTAAGACCAACTGTGCCAAGATGGATGCCTTAATAGAATCATCTCAGTGATGCTTATGTGAGAGGAAGGAAGCTACTTAGAACTGAGCTGAAAAGAAGAAAAATATTTAACAAGTGGAATAAAAGATAAAGACAGAAAAGATTCATTAAGCCAGTAGTTCAGAGCTCTGAGTTCTATCTCTGAGGTGATCTTTCAATCTCTTTGTCTCTCATTTGTCATTGGATATAAAAGTTATGAATGAAACAATGTCTGAAAGTATTGCATTAATGTTACATATCTCTGCCTGTGTGAAGTGTCATTTTGTTTTTTGGTGGCAAGTTTCAAGGGAAATTTCAGTCAGGGTCACAGACATAGGACACATATGAAAATTCATTTCTCTTTAACAGATTGCCAGAGTAGCTATGCTACAGTGACACACAGAAATAAGGTCTTAACTAGGAGGTTTAAGTAAATAAGGGAAATTCAATCAGTCAAGGAGATTAAATCACTTCTGAAGACCTACTAAAGTAAAACTCATTCTAGAAGATAATAACTATAAAGATGATATAGCAGTTTACAAATTATATAGGAGACTATTTTAACTGATCAATAATTTTTGTAAGTGAGATTAGAAAACATGCCAATTTGTATCTATTCATAGCATGTCTTTAATCGATACCTTCTTAGTTTAGTCAGTACTCAGATAAAGTGCTGCATTTTCATTTTTTAAGGCATACTTGAGCACAGAAGCATACACTTTGGTGTCTGTTATTTATTCCTTGATTGCTACAGTTTGGAAGTTATCTGGGTTACTTTTCTCTCATTGCTGGGACAAAATACCCAACACCAAAAATAAAGGAAGGAAAAGTTTGTTTAGCTTACAATTTTTAGAGGTTTCAGTCCATAATCATCTGACTCCAAAGCAGAGTGCGTGACACAGGAGCAACACTTCCAAGGTGGAAGAATACAGCAAAAGCAGCAAAAGCAAAGGAGGTGGGGGCAAGCCTCTTTTCCACCCTTGTATTGTAAGCAGGCTAGCCCCCACTCCTAAGGCAGGTGTAGCACTCACACCATCTCCCTGCCCTCCTTCTGCACAGGATAAAGATGTTTCCAAGTGAGGACCCTGGCTCCCTGGTGAGTTAAAGGCTAAGCTTCTCAAGTTGACACAATGTATCCACCATTACAGATGCAGTTTGTCCACAAGGGGTCCAGGTGGTGATATGAGAGATGGTGGATTCTCTGAGGTGGGATTGTTGGGAGGTCCTTAGGTCACTGGGAGTGCTGCCTTTGGAAGGGACTAAGATAGACCTCATGAGACTCTTGAGTTTGATTATATGTGTGGGAATTGTTAATAAAACCCTGAGCCTGGTCCCTGGGTTGCTCTTGGGCGTCCTGTCTTGAGGTGTGATCTCTCTTCCTCACAAGCATACTTGCACTGTGATACTATCTGCCATGAAATCTTCACTGAAACTGAACCACTGGAGCTGTTCAATCCTGAACGTTCAGCATCTAAAGCTGTGAGCTAAGTAAACCTCTTTTCTCAGAAGAAATCAGCTTCAAATATTGTGTTGTAGTAATGGCAAAAGGACTAATATACATGTCATGATTACACTAATTTAAAAGGGAAATATGTTCTGCAATAAACAAAAACAACCAGAATTTCCCTGATAACTTTTAAATATTGCCTAAGCAAAACAAACTAACCACTAAATATAAAGCTTATGAGTGTAAATGTTGCTACATTATTACTAGCACACAGCTACATGAGAGGCAGTAGTTAGATCCTCCTGACAATTTCCACATTACCCATGATTGTTCACCTCTTTGTCCTCTATTTCTTCTTCCTTTCTTTCTTAATTTTTCCTTTAAGAAATTTTTAAGTGTCAAGACATTTTAAAAGAAATATATTTATTTAAAAATTTCATATTCTATATAACTTCAAACCTGGAGAATTGATTTAATAGGGTACCTGATTTAACATGTGCTAAAAATAATTTGGATGGTGAAATAGATTCTAACTATTGTTTTAGATATTGACTGTTCTGATTTTAATCAGCCCTTTAATGCAAAAAATATTAGTGAAAATGACTAGAAAAAAGAACAATAACTAGGTTAAAAGAAAGCTCACTGAAAATGCAGAGAGGTGGTAATTATAAATAGAAAGGCACCCTGCCAGTGGAAAAGATTTAGTGAATTGTGGAGGGCCACCTGGACTACTCTCCTTGAATAAAGAGTAATTACCCACACTTTGTCTAAACCTACTCTGTCTCTATGTACTGATATGGACAGAGCTGTCTAAACTATTTGCCTCCCTCTGTTGGCTCTAAGCAATGTAAACAGGGCTGGCATAGGTGCTGATGTGTAATCTTTGAAGCTAGGCAACAGTCACTGTTTCCCCACCCCACCGTCTCCCTAAACATGGTTGAACCAGGTTGATATTACAAAACACTGCTCCAAGGCTGCTGACTGGGTTCAAGCCTTGAGATAAGAGGCTATAACTTCCCAGGGCAGAAAAAATTTGTACATCACAACTGACACACCACTGCCTAAACATTAAATGCTACCCCAGCTGTGTTATGCATTGGTCTTCCTGCATATGCTTTCTACATATTGCAAAGGGACTTTCAGGCCTCCTACATAGCCCAGTTCAGGCTGGGACAGCAGTCTGTTTTGGTCTCCATCCATAATCTCTATACTATAGGACACTTAATGATGTTTTGTCTTAGTTTCCTGCTATCTCAGCTGTGTGTCTAGTCTGTAACAATACAGCTTATCTTTAGGTGTAGAATTTTTTGTTGCTCTTTTTTGAGGCAGGGTTCACTATATGGTTCAGGTTGGCCTTGAGCTCACTTTGTAATCCAAGCTGGCTTCAAACTCAAGCAATCCTCCTGTCTCAGCCTCCCAAGTGCCAGGATTACAGACATACACCACTGCACCTGGCTTAAAGGTAGGAATTAAAACTCATACCTATTTATGATGACTTCATAATGATAAGTATGTGAATTTTTTGGTGTCATTTAACTTTAATAATAAAACAAGTATTTTACTATTTTCATGTTATAAACATTTGAAATTTGGGGCATTATAAATGGTCAATTTACACAATTATTTAGTCAGCAAGCATTTATTAAGCCCCTTCTGCATCCTAGTAACTGTAACATTTGACTGACATATGGACTTAATATGATTAACTTGAGGTGCTGAGGAAGATGGCAGATTAAAATAAGCAGCAAAGTAAAGAGCCTCTCTGAGAGAAACAGCTCAGATGCTAGAATAAAACATCTTGGAGAAGATCAGATAGAAGGAGATGGATCCTCTCAACCCAGGAAGAAACTAAAGGGGAAAAAAAGAAAAGAAAAGAAAAACATGGACGGAAGGCTGTAGCCAGATGCCCTCTCACCAGAGCCAGTCCCACTGTATATGTCCCATTATATATGAAACACCACTGGAATCCAAAGATGCACGGTTAGAGTGCAGTTGGGGGTTGGAAGCCTGAGTGCCTCAGCAGGAGGATGAAGTTGTAGAGGGCTGCGGCAGAGTGCAAAAGAGCACCGGCTTGGAAATCTGCACTGGCTCAGCTTGCAATGATTTCAGGGAACTCAGTCCTCCCATGGGAGTGGGTGATTGGTTGGGTGACATTTTGGAGTTGGGCAGGATAAGCCCGGAACCAGAACTGCTGTGGCTTCATTCAGCCACTCCAAGCACAGAGCAGAGTGGGGGGAACTGCTTGAACTCAGTTCTACCCCTGTGCACAATCCAATAGCCAAGGACGAGGTCTCCCTGAATCTATCCCTAACCAGTCCCTACCACGCGACACACGTTAACATGGTGAAGACTCACAGTGGTTGTCCAGCTCAGAAGGGAGGGGCCAGCCTGCCCTGCCCCTGCTTGTACTTCAGTGGTCATCAGCAGAGTGGGAAGAGCAGCAATCCCCTGCCAGCATGCTTCAGAGTAGTTATAACCAATGCAGGAAGTACCAGGGATCCCCATTACCCACCTGTCTGGAAGAAACCAGAAGCATGACAAGAGGAAGAGACAAAAGGAAGTCTCCAGACTCCCACTCAAACAGTACTGGCCCAGGAGTGGTAAACACAGAAGAGGTCGGTCGGGGGTTGCACACCTGAGGTTTTGGAAAATGTAGCATCTGACATAAAGAATTATCTTTGTGACATTATAAAAGAACTCAAAACAAAAATAACAATACAAGTAAAGGAAGATATGAGAAAAACAATAAAAGAAATTCTAAGTACCTCTCAAGAAGACACAGATGGAAGAATGGGGGAGCATAGAAAAAGGAGAGAAATGTTTGATGAAGAATATTTTAAAAATCTAGAATACATGAAACATATTCAAAGAGATTACCAGGAAATTAAAAACCCCACTGAAAGCTAGAAAAGCTGCTTGAAAGAAACTAAAGATAGACTATCAAACCTTGAAGACAGGTTTGCAATTTGTGATTGCAAAATGAAAGATCTCTTAAAAAATAACAAGGAACCAGGAAGTAACAATGCAAAGGCTAGAAGATGACAAGAGGATCTATAACTTAAGAATAAAAAATGTAAGTGAAGAAGCAAGGGTAAACACAAATGAAATACAAAGGCTATTTACAGAAATAATTAAAGAAAACTTCCCAAGCATAGGAAAAGGAAATGATATTCAGATATATGAGGCATACAAAACTCCAGCCAGCTATAACAAAAATAGATCTACACCCAGACATATAATAATCAAGATCCCAGAAATTCAACACAGGAACAAAATGTTAAAAGCTGTCAGAGAATAAAAACCAGATCACCTATAAAGGAAAACCCATCAAAATCACAATAGACTTCTCCACATAAACCATTAACTCAAGAAGAGCTTGGAGCAAAGTATTCCAAGCCCTGAAGGAAAATAACCTCCAACCCAGATTGATGTACCCTGCAAAACTATCTCTCAAAATTAATGGAGAAACAAGATGCTTCCATGACAAAGAGGAACTGGGGGAATTCGTGACTACCAATCCAACCCTACAAAAAATACTGAAGGACATTCTAGAGAGACAGAAAAAAAGACCATGGTTTTAAGAACAGTGACAGAGGGGGCTCACTGGATGGAACAGACAGTGGAACGAAAGGGAAAAGTAGACAACTAACAGCAGAAAATTAGCATGGCAGAGATGAGGCAGAGAAGGTTGGCCATAGTTGCTAACATGCATGGCCTCAATACGCTAATAAAAAGAAATACAAGCAGAGTGGATCAGGAGATAGGGTCCATCAAGATGCTCTATATAAGAAATATATTTAACCTGAAAGAGGGTTTCTGGACTGAAAGTCAAAGATGAGAACATAATGCTCTATGTGACAGGGAAACAAAAAAAAAAAAAATGGGGGCAGCTCGCCCATCAGCTACAGATTGGCTGGAAAGACATAACACTTTTGTACAATGGAGAACTACTCAGCTATAAGGAAGGCTCTTGTAGGTAAATGTATACAACTTAAGACCAAGCTCAGGGGTAAAAATGTTCAGAACCACTTAGGTAAATAGTGGGTTGCCTCCCTAATCTAAAAACTAAAGGAGCTAGTAGGATACGAAATGTATCATGCACCCTTGTAAAGTGAAAGGGGGGGAATTGTCTAAATAAGGAAGGAAGAGGACATTGTTAATCTTGTATCATGATTTGAAACTCATATTGCTTTCATTGCCCTGTTTAGTTTGGTTATATTCTGTTCCAGTTTGTCTACTTGTACTAGATTTGTGGGCAATCACAGCTATTCCAAAGATAGCAGGATAGTAACCATTTTTAATTTCCTATTAATCTGAAACCCTACATTGCTTTCACTGCCTTGCTTTGACTGATTTTATTTGAATCTGTTTTGTTTGATCACTGTATTGTCTTGACTGATTTTATTCAAATCTGTTTGATAGTATCAAGTCTGAGGTTATAGGCAACTATTCTGAAGGCAATAAGATTCACTATGATACCCATTCTGGTTTGACTATTACCCTCTTTCTAGGTCTTATAATGTCTCCAATGTTTTGTTTTTATTGATTTTGTTCCATACTGCTATGTTCAATTTTATTGTACCTAATGATATGGCCAATTCTATTGAAGATAACAAAAGATGTCATGGTAACCATTGTAGACCACCTTGCATTGTGGTTTTAAATCATGTACTATGTTCATTCTTTTGTTTTGAAAGATCCCATTTTGGTTTTTTTTTCTTTACCTCACTTGGTTTTATTCTTTTCAAAATAAAAAAAAATCTTAGATTGTAAAAAAATTTGATTCACTCATAATTTTATAGATAACAATCCTGAATATTTATATGAATAGTATTTTAGTTTATGAAACTATTTGATATGTTTTGCTTGATAAAGTATTTTTTTCAGTGTTGAGGATCAAACTTAAGACATTGTACTAGCTAGACAAGTGTTCTATCACTGAGCTATACCTTCAGACCCTCACAGTAATTCTTCATCACTGACAATGAATGAATGCTAGTAATGCACTAATCATTCTCCAGAGACCTCACTTCTGTCACTTCTATCTCAGATCAGTAAACCCAGTTCAGTAATAATATCTCTCATCATCAGCTGGGCATCCAGAGAGAGCTATCACAAAGCTTCTCATCAGTCCTGATTCCCTCTCACTCATTCATTCCTTATCTCACAAATAGAATTTCTTCTGGGTCCTCCAACAGAACAAAGCAATAGAGTTCATTTTCCCAAATGATATTGTGTATCACTTTATCATGTCCACCTCATGTAGCTTCATGATACTTTGCTACGCTCTATTTTAGTTTTGCTTCTTATTTTATTAGTGTGCATTAGTGATATAGAATACTGGGTTTCATTTTGAAACCTGTGTACAGGTATATAACAGACTTCAATCATTACACACACACACGCACACACACGAGTTATACCTTCTCCTCTCCTTCTCCCTCCCTGTCTCTTTCCTCATCTCTAATAGTCTTCTTTCATCTCTGTAACTTTTTTCTACTGTTATCTTCCTCTAATCTTCTAAGAGCCATCTTTACAGACAACAATAATATCACCTCCTGAGCTACTTCCCAGGGTGCTGAATCTTGCATTATTTGAAAGTGCTACTGTATAAACTCTCCTTGTTTTCCTTTATGTTCTTCCTTGCTTGATCCAGCCCCTTGGATATAGCTGCACACACACTCTTGCAACTCCTGTTTGGATACATTGGAGAAGCTCTGAAGCTCTCTAGATCTGTGATCTTTCCCTCTCTTACCAGTTCCAGCAATTCCATAGCACTCATTACTGACATGGTAGTGAAAAAAAAAATCTAAAGGTAGACCCTTGTGGGGCCCATATGACCTCATAAGGCAGAGTACTTTACATCATCTTCAAGGAGGTAGAGAGAAGCAGACCTTAACAAAGAGGATTGGATTATGTTTTCAAGCCCAGAGCATCAAGAAAAAATTAACCCTGCTTAATTAACCTGGGGACTCAAGATGTTTGAGAGCAGCATCCCACGCTTCTCATGCCAAGTCTCAGGGTCCCACCTCCAAATATAACCTTGGCTTTGGTATAGAAAACTTCCTAAGTTTGACATTCTACCAAGAAAGCTCTATGGTTTTCACATTCATTTTTCAATTGGAGATTAAAATCTTCAGTTTTCATTATCTTCTCTGATGTATTGAATGCCTCTGTCAGAGTTACACAATTCCATGATCATTGTAACTACTCTTCTTATGCTTTGTTGCCTGGTACTGATTTAAAAATACTGGTAGGTTAAAAGCACCATTACAGAGTTTATAGGACAAGAATTTAGAGAGGGAGTAGCAGGAAAAGAATTAAGGTGGGAATACAAAGGTATCTTGGAGTTACGTAAAGAGCTAAAAACTGAAATCCAGTAATGGTTCCTAACAGGAGTGATTTTTGTCACCAAGGGACACATGGGAATGTCAGAGTCATTTTTCTTTGTCACTACTGGGGGAAGAGAATGTTACTGGATTTAGTGGATAAAGACCAGAGATAGATACTGCTAAATACCTTGCAATGCACTGGATGATATCGCATAATGAATGGATATACATAGCACTAAAGTTAAGTACACTAGTCTGTGTTTCTCCCACCAAACCTGGGTACTTGAGCTAGGACACGCAGGCTGTGCTCAGTCAAGGCTCTCTACCAGGGTTAGGCTTCTTTCTGAAATGGCTGCCTCAGGTAGACTGATTTTTTACATAAAATTTTAAAGGTGGCACAAAACTTTCAAAATAAACAAGGCTATCCTAAACAATACTCTTAAAATGTCTAAAATTAAAAGAGTAAAAATAAATATTAATACTCTATTGTTTGGCAGAAATAAAAACAAGTCTTTAAAAGTGACATGACCTTTTATAACAAATCCTCAGCAGTTACATAAAGTCACTTCAGTCATTATCTATGAGCTAAAGCAGTCATAAGTTCATTCAGACTTGAGGAGAGTGGACACAGTAATCACCTATTTATGGGAAGAATATTTTCAAAATGAATCCATGTGTTTAAAAAAAAATCACAATCTGTCTATCACCTACACCTGAGTAATGCACATTTCAGTGTATTTCTTCTGTCAGGCTCACATCTCATTTCCGCACAAATGAAAATGTTAACAGCTGCATTCCCACAGAACAGCAGGGACCATTCATCCTTCACTCACCGCTAGTGATGATGCTCTCGTTATCATCCAGCTGGTGGGTTTCCCAGCTTCCAAATTTTATTCATATAGTCTTCTTGCTAGGATCACTTCCAGTTTCAACTTGATATACAAGGTTCCTACTAAAGGACACTGAAATTCTTAGAATTGTATGTGAGATATTTTTTGAGTAATGTTTTCAGGAACACCACCTGTGAGGGTGTTAGGTTAGAAGGATTGGGAAGAGAAAATTAGGCAATATGCAATATAATTACAATGTGCTCATCGGATCTCACAGAAACCTGGATGCTATCATGATACTTTAGGGATGCCTGTAAGCAGAGAAAGAGGTCCAGGCTTTTGTGTTGACTGGGGATGCTCCCTTGGAGGTGCAGTAGCCTAAAACAAAACAGTAAGAGTAGGCTGAAGACAATCCCCAAGGCAGTCATAGTCGAGAACCTCAGCATCTATGCTTTACTAGCTGGGCAAACAAATGTCCAATGGGGAATTTAGTTGGTGAGCCATGGCTTAGCTACAGTCCTTATTCTACCTTACTAAAGAAATATTTATGATCCACATTGAATTTACAGGAGAAGAAAGGTGTCAATTACTCGATGTTTGACCTACACTTGCCATTTGGTTTACTTTCAAGTTCAGGATGCTGGAAGTGCCATGTAGGCTATCATATAATGGCTCATTTGTGTTAGGAGTATAGTAGTACAGCCAATACCTTCAAGCCTGGGTACCAATGATTCCAGTGCAGACTGCATGATTCAAATGTTAAGAAGTTCACTGGAAAAAACTATCTTTGTTTTTTTGTTCTATAAAAAACAATTGACTCTCTACTTGGAAGATGTTTTATTCTTCACCTCTGAGCCAGAGTTCAAGTTTATGCAGTCGCTGGAGCTCAGCTCAGAAAATAACTACATGGGCTTTTAATACTCCTTTCAATACGGAAGAAAACACTGGATGACAAAATTTCTGAATCCTATACTAAGGCCTTACTGGGGTGAAACAAGATTTGTCATTCACCACCACTATTTAAATTTGTTTAAGAGTTCCTTAGGAAGGCTTATAAACTATCTCCTTCCATAGGAAATGAAACCTAAGGACACATTTTGGAACACTCTACAGACTTCCATATCAGAAATAAGGATAGCCACACCACTGAAACTCAAGCAGAGGCCAGGCGGGGTGGTCCACAGCTGTAAATGCAACACTCTGGGAGGCTGAGAAAGGAAGATCACAAGTCCAAAACCAGCCTGGGAAACTTAGCAGGACATTGTCTTAAAATAAAAAAAAGTTTTCAAAGAGCTGAGGATATAGCTCAGTGTGAAGACCCCCTGTGTTCAATTCCCAGTATATAAAAAAAAATCAAGATATGGAAGGTAAAAAGTCAAAGCAAAGGAAACTGGCTCTCTCCAGCAAAAATGGGAGATGAGGGAGGTGTTTACAGATGAAAATTTCAGGAGGCATTCAGTCTCATGGGTAAAGTCTGTACTACAGAACCCTAGATCATGAGGTTTGATGCTGCTGCTTTTGTTGATGCCTGCCTGTTCAGTACTGAAATGCTTCCCATCTTTCTTTGTTTTCTCCTTCTCCCATACCACTACTAATACACTGCATTCAGGAGTATGATTACAGAGACTCTAGATAAAAATGTTTTGTCTAAAATATCTTCCCCTGTTGTTGACCACAGTTTCTAAAATTCCATGACAGATAGTTCAAGCTTGGTGAATCCCTTTTTACAGAGACAGCATACTTAGAAAAAGGCACAATTTGAACTGCTTATTGACCTCAAGATTCATGAGAATGAAATGGGGAAAGATCTCAATAACGGTATTGTCTGATGAAGCAAAGGAGGATTTTCCTAAATCAGCTCCATTTTTTAATCTTTGGCCTCAGTAAACATCAGTTGAGCCAACCTGCAGGTCATATTTCCATCCTACTTGTGTAATTTGATCTAAAAAAAATCCCCCACATTTCTATCTTCAAAGAAGTTTTGATTTATTTTAAAGATGAGGTATTAAAGTGGCTGTTAACTAAAGCAGAACCAAGTTGTCACCCTAGTGTTCTGACATATGCAGAGTACAAGGATCAGAGCTAGACATACCTAAGCTCAAATCCTGGTTCTGCTAGGTGACCTTTAGATGATGAGTTAGATTTTCCTCTGAGGAGTACCCTTGTTTATAACATGATGATACAAGTAAGAGGGGCTGTTTTGAGGATTAGAAATAACATAGATAAAGTCCCTAACATGGGTGTCTGGTACATAGTAGGCACCAAATAGATTATTCCTAGTATACATGAATATTTTCCACATTCTAGTGTGTAATGCAAAACTTTTGCAATTGCCAAACACGAGAGCTATCATCTTCATTGTTTAGAATTTCCCCTTCCTGTCAGTGTTGTCTTCATTCTGTCTCTTCCATGTACTAGGCTTTTTGTCCACTCTGCCTTCAGTGGGACAATGAATGATACTAGCATTATCACATCATCAATTATACAACATTCCATAGTTTACAAAGGCATTTTCCATTTATTACCTCCTTTGATCTTAATTTGAGCCAGTGAAATAGATTTTATAATCCCTACTTTGTAGATGAGAAAACTGAGAGCCAGAAAACTTAAACAACTTGCCAAAGTCACATAAGTAGTGAAGGAGTTGGGCCTGAATTTCAAGCCTGATTTCAGAGCTTTCTATGGTGTTTTTCAACTTTGGCTGCCCATTTGAATCACCTGGGAATTGTAAAAACTGTCTATGTAAGAGTTCCATCCCAGACCAATTAAATCAGAATAGTATTGACCTGAACATTAGGAGGTTTTTACAGTTCCGTAGGTGATTATTATGCTGAACTAAACCAGTTCCAATGAAAAATCCTGACTATGCTATAAAAAAGTTAAGGCACCTTATCACCTTTCTAGATCTTCTGTTGTGTGCATTAGCAATTCTAACTGCATAATTAGAACTCA